>JAQIWP010001009.1:0-18057 GCA_034695525.1 Euzetes globulus | reverse complement strand
AGAGAGAGAGAGAGAGAGAGAGAGAGAGAGAGAGAGAGAGAGAGAGAGAGAGAAATACAAGGATTTGATTGTTTTTGAGTTATTACACCAAAAACCCATTTGAAGTCTTTCTCAACACTAATATATTTGGTCTTAAATCAAATTCCTGTGACTTAAGAATACAAATAGAAAAAAATGTATTCCTTTTCGGTTTCTCTTTACAACATAAAGAATATTACTGTGTTTTGGGTTTGACTTTTGACATGCAATGAATTATTAGCTCTGTTTTCCAGCAAGATAATTATGAAAGCCAACGTTATGGTTTAATGTGCAGCTGCTCTTTGCTTTCTATCACTTCGGATAAGGATTTTATTTTTCAAAACTCAATAAGTGCTGAACAGAAAAGAAATGTTTTTCACACAAATTTCACGAAAACTTAATACAAAAAATAGTTTTACAGATATTTGTTATACTTCTCTATTGTTTTTAATGAGATTAAAGTGTCACCAAAAATCAATATTTGTTTTATTCTGTGCTCTCTCTCTCTCTCTCTCTCTCTCTCTCTCTCTCTCTCTCTCCCCCTCTCCCATGAAAAAGATGAGTCGATTGTTGAAAAGAATTCAATTTTGTCAGACTTTTATGAGAACTATATATAAGATGTGAGAAAAATAAATGCTTATAAAAGTGTGAAAATTCAATGTTTTTCAATGAGTTTTCGTCATTTGATTCTATTATTCAGTTAAATATCTCCCATCTCTTTGAATCAGCCGGGAATAAACTGCTTTTCTGATTAAAATAATTTATTTCATTCGGTATTTAACTCCGCGTCAAATGATTTATTCATTTTAATGGTTACTCTCTTTTATCTCTAGAAAACTATTTCACTCATTTGAATATCTGGGACAAAATTTATTTTCATTTTATTCCTGGTTTATGTCTTTGGTCGCACTGAATAAATAAATATTCTGACCGAAAAAAATCATACGTTTATCCTTTGACTTGAGATTAGGAGCCAATGGTTCGCTCAAATAGTACGTAATCTAATATGCAACTTTAATTAGTCCATACTTCAAGAATGTGGATCTGCCAATTCCTGATCAGACATATGTTTATTTAACATGATTATATTTTTAATTATCTTAGCCTTGTCCTTGAAATGAAATACTGCTGGAAATGAATTTTGATCCAGGTCTTATATAATTCTTATATAAGTCTTACTTTCTGAGCCAAAACTCATGAAGTGCCAGATATGATGTGCTGTTAGAACTACCGGAAAAAATTAAAATGAATGCTTGAAATTCCGATGTATTGCCCAGAATGAAAGCACAGGATATAATATTATGTCCTCCAAATATATATAAAGAGGCTAGAATTTATTTATTCTGTGCGGAATAGTTTCGCTCTGACTCATAGTTTATGCATTCATTGCGCGATTCTGTGGCCATAAAAATATATTTTTCATATATAAACCAGGAATTAATGGGTCGACTCTACCAGTGCAGAGCTCCGGTATTTTGTTTTCAAGCAATTTCTATGTTGTCATCAAAATGAATAAAAATAGAGAATGGTAAGTCGCAAATAACTATTATCTCCAAAGTGGATTTCATTAGAAAACCTTTTTCATAGTCTGCTTTCCATTTTATATGTAATTACCTTGCTAGTTCTCTTAAGTGACACGTTTTTCCATTTGAAAAACTCAATTTAATTATAATGAATTCAAGCAAACCTTTTGAAGTTGAAAAATGCCTTTTAATTAAATATTTAGGATTTTATGCCAGAAAGTGAACATGACAATTTGTGCAAAAAGTATATTCTCTCATCACGTCTGACAAATGGTAAAAGGTGAACATCTTTTGAATAACAATTCTGAATATTCTAAGTGTGTTTTTTCAGTGATACGCAAGTAAGAGACTCTTGAGCAGGGATGGACAATCAACATTTTTCTGGGGAGTATTCGAGGGGTTTTAATATCAAAAGTGCTGGTAGGGGTATGGGGGAGGGTAACGGACTGTCGAAAATAGCGCCGGAAACGGCCATTTTCTTCTAAAATAAGTTTATTTGGGGTGTTTTAAGCCTAAATAAGCCTAATTATGATTTAATTAAGCTATTCTGCAAGTTTAAAGGATAAATTACTTCAAATAAAGAATAAAATTTGGGAATTTTTGGCAGCCATTTGTAGAGCGGAGCCGCGTAGGGAGGGATAGGGGTATTCTCAATTTACGGGGGCAAACGAAATATTAACCCCATATTGTCACCTCTGCTCTTGAAGTGTGCAAATTCTTAGGTTAGTCTTATAATAAATGTGCGAATCAAATTTCTCCAAAAAAAAATTACCCTGTAATCTTACCAATATGCAGAGTAATCTGCTTTGTAGTTTCACTCGAATTATCTCATCTAGGGCAACGTGGAATTAACAATTTGAACCAAAAGTCTAAAGCGAATTATTCCTGTTGTCCAAGTTAGTTACATTAAATGTCAAGGTTTTATCAACTAGAACTTCATCACTCTAGCAATACCATTTGCTTATCTGATCAAGTTTGAAAAAACATTTGGCCTAAAAAGGCTTATACATGTACTAAATCAATTTGAGCTATTCAAAAGAAAAGCCCATCAAATGTCATTTAAAACTGACGACTCCTGGCTTCTTTTGCTTTTTACGGCTTCCATAGTTCAGACTGACTTCATTCAAGACTAACTTTATTTGATTATGCATTTTACCCTAGTAATTTAATAAACCAGGTCGATTTAAATAAAAACTACATATCTTATGAAACTTTAATCGCGCTACTTTAAAACTGTAATTTATACGATGAATTGTAATTGAGTTACTTGAATAAAAAAAATACTTGAATGAATTATTTAAAAAACGAGCACAAGGGAAATTTCAAGAATTTATTGGTAATTAGGTACATTTTTATAAAATTTCCCAATATGACATTCAATTTAAAACTAGTTCAGTAGAAATTTGACCAGCATTTTATTTTTAAAAAATATAATTAAATTTGCTCATAAAAAAATTACTAGAAAAAAATAATCTTAAACCTTCTAGACAATTTTTCAAACATATTACAGCCAACGAAAAGTCGTTAAATTAGCCAGATCATTATAATAAATAAGTAGCGTCTTGTAAGCGAAACCATTATATTTGTTTAAAACATGGTGAATAAATGATGACTGTAAATTTCACAGTGTCTGTCCTGTGCTAACATTACAGTCCAGTGGGATTACAGTCAATGAGCACTGGGAGGATAGACCTAAAAATGATGGCAAAAGAAAAAGTTTTAACGCTTTAACACTTCCTGTGATAAATGTATCGCTCATTGCTTCACAAGATTTTTTTGCTAACAGAAGACACAGAATGCAATCACTACTACTCTGCCATCCCTTTGACTCTATTCTGTGAGTGCAGAATCGGAATACGAGTGCTCTTTAACTCCACATACAGTGTGCTCTGTGCACATGCAGTCAGTTCCAGTCAGTACTTCTCTCATTTAGAGTCTCATTCTGTTCTGAGCCTATCTCACAGATAGGGAAGAGCCAGAGAAAAGACTGTCCAAAAAGAATGAAAGTGTGAACAAAGTATTGGAACAAAAAATTTTCGGACAAAAGAATGAGAAGAAAAAAGAATAATTGAATTATTTATTATCAGCACTCGATATGCTGTGCTCTGTTTTATGTGCTGTTCTGTGCTATGGGTAATACTTGTGCTCAACGTATTGGACATTAAACAGCTTATTGTCTGAAGCATACCATCACTGGAAGTACATGTGTTTATCAGCCCTTTCTCTAAATAAGTTTTCATCTTTAACATTCTTTCGTGATTGGAGTGCAATTGTAATTGGTCATTTACTTGGAAACAAGACAAAGTAATTTGGTTCTTTGAATTTGTTCTTGAGTGATTGATTTTTTCCAAACATTCCAACCAATATACTTTATTGTATGGAAAATTTTATGTACATTAAATTTTGTCCTTGATAAATCACTTTCAATTCCTACTAAACAGATTTTATAAACTTTTTAAAATAATAGTACTTTAAAAGAAAATACATTTGTTCCTGGTAACACTCAAACTATGTTTTAAAGTTTTAAGAATATTCCAAATAATATTCATTCTAATCCGGGTTTAAAGAACTAGAATTTAAAAGTATCTTAGGTTTAAAAGAGAATGTACTCGGATTTGTTCTTAGTCTGAACAGGAAAATCTTTGTAACTGGATTCTAACTGAAACATTACAAGGATTTTTTTTTACAAAAATTAATTCTTAAAGTAACAAAAATTTGAAATTTTAACTGACAATGTTGAATAAATTATGACTAATATCTCGGTCAAATTACTAATATAAAAAGTTTTTGTAATAATACACTTTCCAAATTAATAATTTTCTGATTTGTTACCTTATATTCAAATTTAAATTAAGATCAAATTACCTAAATATGCAATGTTATGTGGATAATTAAAAAGATATTTAGTCCACCTCTAATCATTAAGCAAATAATTAAAACAAAAATATACCAGCTATACCAGCTGGTCTTTGATTATTCTTTTTAAACTCGAAATATCCCAGAACAAAATAAAAAGAAATTTAATTTCAAAACAAAATTTTCAATTTACTAAAATGTTTATACTTATTCAACAACAAAAAATAAATAAATAAAAATTCTACTAGCAAAAAATATTCTATAAAAAATCACGAAATATAATTTGAAAGATCAAAAATATTATTTACTCTTGTTTTAATCATCGAATTAATTAATGTCTCCATCAAAGTTACTAGGAGACACTTATAGTTATTAAAATATAACTGATTAAATGGAATGTTTTTAGGATCTTAATGTAAATTGAGCAGATAAAATCAGAATATTCATAATAATAATTTCACAGAATAGAACTTAGGGATGGATTAATTTGTACTAGAATCGATTAATCAATTGTACTCATTCAATTATTTGAGAAGCAAGCTACTAATAAGAATAAAACAATAATAATAATAACTATTTCTTTGTCTGTCTATAATTAATAGCATTATTATTCTCGTCGTTATTCTCTGCGATCGAAATATTATTATAATGAATGAACGAGTTTTTTATCGCAACATGTTTTTTATTATTATTCAGTCTCCACTCCACGATAGCCTGTCCTCTATTCTGTGCTTATTATATGTGTAACACTTGGCAACCAATAAAACTAAAGTAAAATAAAAATACTAATAATAAAGTCTATAATAAAAATAATAATACTATTAGTAAATTGAATTAAATGGTAAAAGTGAAATAATTGACATCGAATCGAATTTTTTATATTTGTTATATTAGCTTAGCTTGATAAATAAGACAGGCCATTTTAATCCTTAGTATCTATGGCATTTTTATCCGAATGAATTTTGTTGCTGAACAATTACTTTATCTAAGAACTGCAATTTAGGTGTTCATTCACCGTGATCATTAATTAGTTTCCTGACCATTTAACTGGATAAAAACTGTAATTGGAAAATACCTAATTGAAATAATACATTAACCTTGTCACTCTTGTTTTATGTCATTTAAAAAAGTACCTTTAATCCATTTTTGTATTTTTAGGTGTGACATTCAAAATGTGTTGGCTCATTTTAATTCAGATGATGTGAAACTATGATTTTACACAATTCTTACCCTTATTAATGGCGATCGATAGAAGGAACTGGCTCAGTCAAATTGGTTAATTTGCTTAAACATGGTGAGTGCTTGGTTCAACAGAAGTGCTCTGGCCCGATCAATATAAGTGCACAATTATTTGAAAGCTGACACAAGGAGACCGGCACCGACACACCACAAAAACAAGTGTCATTCGATTCCATAGAAGAATATTCTGTGCCATAAAAAAAAGGCAAAACTCAATAAATTTCTTTTCGCTTTTGTTCTCGTCTTTTGTTTGTCTACAAAACCACTTTCTCTCACTTTTCTCGCCTCTCATGTGATTTGAATCAATAGTTTAATAAATATTAATATTTTTTTCGCTGATTGTGTTTCATATCTAATGATTTGTTACAACAAAAGGAAAAGTATAATAAAATAAGTGAAGACTTATCACAACTTTAAGTCTCTGTTGTGAACGGAATTTGTTTAAACGCTTTTCACGTATTGATCGCAAGGAATGCATACATTTGTGTCGCAAAAAATACATTTTCTGTTCAATAGTGTGTGTAATGTTTGAAGAATAAGTTAAATCAATAATATTTTCGTTAAATATTGACTAATAAGCTTGTAAAGTTTCATTGTAATGTTCATTGCAGGTTATTATGTTCTGTTGATGTGAATTTTTACATCTAATATCAAGAGTACCGACAATTTTAAAAACAATCAACCAGTTATTTATCCATCAAATATTTGCCAACATTTATATGAAAGGAACTATTTTTAATCATCTAGAACCTTCAAGCAAACAAGATCAATTAGTAATTTGTAAATGTTTAAACAAGAAATGTTACAGTTCTAAATTATCAGAACATTTTTCCACAACTAATTATTCATACAATAACTAGAGTATCTCAAAAATTCGATCAATATTAAAATCATCTATTTAAAATCACCTCTTGAACATTAATGTTGATTTTATTTTTTTTATGTTTATGTAATGAGCAGTGAAAATATTTCGGCGAAAATTGACTTTTAAATGACAGAAGTTGTGCCGTTTATATTAAGAACTGATTCGAAACAATAGACTGATAAGGTCAACATCTATCTTGTTTTTTAAAAAATAAATAATAGCCTGGCAAAAAAGCGATTTGTGTTTTTGGCATTTCTTTTGTTCTGCTCCTGATTAATATTTTTTCTAAAATTTATTGAATAAAAAAAGGAAATTAATAATAATAATAATAATAGTCTAGAATAATCTAGAATTTGAATCAAATCAAAATAAGTTGACATTTATTTTTAATTAATAGAAATAGATGATTAAAATAGAATAAAATTATCCAGGTTGAATAATTATTGCCATATTTGAAATACTTATAAAATAAATAATGATAAACACAGAATAACAGATGAATTTCCAAGAACAGCAAAACTATTTTGAATTTACAATTCATCATTAATAATTAATTAGCATGCTAATTCTGGCATCATACTAATTCATTAATCAATATTCCAAGAGCGCTCACGATGCATTAGGATGAGAAAGCTAATTCAATAGATGTATAATTAATAAAAACTAATTAAACTAATTATTGTAAAGTGTGTGCAATGAATAACAACAGTGTTTATAACGATTACTACAAAGCTATAAAAAGAGAGGAGTCGGCGGTTGTGCTCAATAGTTATCAGCCAAACCTACAGTTGGAATGTAATTCCAAACGCAATAACTCAATAACCATAGCGCCAGAAGTGCCCGAATCGCCCGAACTGATCGCCACAACCAGTCACGCGCCCGAAAATCATGTGCCATTCCAAAGGCCAATGACTTTAGAGACGGGTCAGCCTATGGTCACTATAACCACACCAAATGGTGAACATTATATTAGGCAACAAATTCCAGTCAAAAAGAGTAGTATTGAAGTCGTGATGAATAGCCCGGGAATGGCATCTAATGGTATGCCGACCAGCAATGCCTACAACTCTCAATATTACACCAGGGTATTACCATATCAGAGTGATGCTGAAGAAAAGTATTACTACAATCAATATGAAAGACAATATGAACAGTGCAAAACTCCAGCAGAAATTGCCAAGAGTCTACGCTGGATACACTGGCGAATGACTCTCTTTGTCTTCTATTGGATTGTCTGGTTTATTGGACTGATCTTGGTTATAATTATAGTGGCTTATCGGGCAAAAGTTTGAATTATATAGATTTGTATTTATCAAGCTCAATTGTTAGGATATTTAAATAAATGAATAAAATTACTGACTTATAAATAGATTTGTTTTCTTTGACATTAAAAATTAAAACATGTTAAGTTTGAAACATTCAGGTAATCGAGTTAAATTGAAACAGTAAACAAGTTCATTTTAAAATGCTCGGTAAGTAAAAGTGCTCATTAGAGAGTTACAACTGGAAACCCTTTTTACAAATATTGATCCAGTTCATTCTAAATTGATTTTATGAAGATTGTTACACGTAAGCCATTATGTTCGTGAAACTTTTCATTTGTTCTTAATTCAATTAATTAGTTGATTAAATGTTTGTTTTATGGCAAAACCTTTTGACAGTTAGTCAAAAACATTAACATTTATTCTGAAGACTAGTTTCTGTCGACGAGTGCTTTATCTGAGGATCGCACCCATCGTTAATCATTTGATAACCGCCCATATTTGCACTGTTTTTATGTCAAACACAGTAGTTATGAACCCGAATATGTGTGTCAATTGAATACTTCTAATTGAATCAATTGATTCTTGCATTTCATCGCATGTGAAGTAAAAAAAGTTCGAACGATAGAAATGTTCACTACTTTTGTCATTTGATATCTTATTTTGATTAAAATATAAATAGGGTTTCGAAGGAAAGGGAAAGGGAGAGAAGGAAAGGGAGAGAGGGAAAGGGAGAGAGGGAAAGGGAGAGAGCATTTTAATTTAGAATTATATTGAATATTCCGAAATCATTTTCAATTTTCCAAGAATTAAAGGGAGAAACTCCTTATTCTTAAATAATTTATTTTTTACTTTGAAGGAAATTATTTGAAAAACAGAAATTAAAACCAATTTCTTATTTATAAATTCTGAAAAGCATTTTGATAATAGACTCCAATTTCTTTGATTTGACTCTTGGGCTTAATCCCATTAATAGTGACGTTGATTTAAATCTCAATTCATTGAATTTGAAGCAAAAGTACTATTCCTTGGAAAAGTAACTTTTTCAAAAAGAATTAAAAACTAACTATGTGGGGCGCAATTTGGTCTCAATAAGTTTGAAGCCGATTTAGAATTTACTTTTTCACACAAAGTTTTTTTTAATAAAAATTGAATGAATTTATAAACAAAACAATTATTGTACAAGTTTATACTTTATTAAAGGTTTTGAACTCTGCTCCAAATTTATTAAATGTCAAAAGTTTATATATTATTCAAAGCAAGATTAAATAAAACACGTTCATTTCAACAGAATTAAGGCTTAAATTCTAAAACTTTGATCTAATTTTTGGACATCGGACAGAAAATGCTCTCAATCAAGTTAACTGGATAATTTTAATTCCATCTCAGTTTTATAAACATATCAACAATCCCGAGACCAAATTGCTGCTCACATAATAAGCAAATGCTAGTTCGCTTTAATTATATATGAACCAGCATAATATTAGTAACATACCCTTTTAGACTTGTACATCAAGGAATTTAAATTAGTTTTATTGCCGACAATAGATTCATCATACTTTTAAAAAGGACCAAAAGTATATTCTTTCAAAGTATATTCTTAATCTCTCCCAGCAATCTTTGCTTCTATTTATTGAATGTTAAGAATGTGTTATTTTTAGAGTACTTTAAATCTATTAATATATAGATTTAATTGTTTGGATTTTTGTAATTATTGCCAAAAAGTAGTTGCAGTACTTTTTTTTGCAAACATCCATTTTGAATTTGTAAGTTTTCACTGATAATTCAACAGTAATTTTATTTAAACCTACATTATTACCTGAATTAATTATAATAAACTTCCTAGATTTCTAAAAAAGTGGCATAATTTTTTACATTGATTTTAAAATGTCAGTTAAAATAAAATATATATTTTTCAATAATTCAATTGATGGCTTCAGTAATTAAAATGTTTCCATGAATAACTGTATCAATCCAGCACATCTGTCACCATCAGATGAAGGTCAGCGAGTAAATGGCTAATTCTTATAATCGATCATGCATGTACATTTTGTCCAAGTAATTTCATTTTTATTTTAGGACCAATGTCTTTAGTTGATGAAAACAGCGTGGTCATTGTAAAAGCTGGATTCAATGATGATGAGACGACCATCATCAAATGCTCTAGACAAGTATTCGATACTTTGAAAGAAAGCTATGGTCTAAAAGAGATCTCTCGTCGAACCCAGAATTATGGTTCGAATTATGAATTCAATTGTTCCTCGATAACCCTCTTATCCATATTGAGACACATGGGCTTCACAATTGTCACAATGACCAACGACAGCTACTTATTCTGGACACTAACTAAATCCGACTAAATTGGACAAGTTTCAATCACCGATTTTTTACTGATTCAAAAAGCAAACATTACATATATTTAAACTGTACTTGGATATTTATTTAATAAAAATTTCGAAAAACAATCAATAATTGCAGGCGTCTATAAAAAGGTTATTAAAAAAGTTTGATTTATATTTTAACAAGTTTAAATCAGGGGATCCATTATTTACACAAAACAGCAAAATCATAGACTGTGTGACGATTAAAACGTCAGTCAATTAATCATTAATTAAAAGATAATTTATAAAGATTAGAGTTATGCCAGTTATGAAAAAAATACTTCAGGGAAACATCACATTCAATGTAAATGTACGAATAGGGATAACAACCCTGGTCAAATACCACAATGATTACTGTTTAAACCAGAGGCAGTCAATAGGGGGGGGGATTATTTCGTTTCCCACGTAAAATAAAAATATCCCCCAACTACTGGCGATTTTGGTAAAACCCCCGCATACCTTCTCCCCCTGAAAAAAATTGATTGGCCATCTTTAAACATAATGCAGCTGCAGTCAATCGTTTTAACAAGAACACTTTTACATTATTACAGTTCCGACACCTGGCTAATTATTAGACTTAATTCTACAGTCTTTCATATTTGAATATGAATGTTTGATTAGAAAGTAACCTGTATTGCAATACCCTTTAATCCTTCCTACCTTTACCCCTATTAAAAGATTTTAAAGATATGAGCTCTAGCTTTGTACGAACATCGCTCAAATAGGGAAAACTCTGTAAAATACCTAACTCAAACTTTGTTTAAACATCACTTTGTTTGGTTCAAACTGTATTACAATAGCAACAAAAAAGACAATGAACTTGTAAATGTTGGGAAAGAGCTGCCAAAGTCGACTGAAATACATTTGTATAAAAGGAGTGATAACTACGACTACAGGCCTTCAGATTTCAACACTATTTTTATCGTAAGTAAAACGCAATTTCAAACCAGTAAATTACTCAGTAATTAAAAACAACAACTTCCCAGTTTGTTTACAAATTATATATACATTGGTGGTTAGCCTGTCTCCATTTAAACTCAGTCTCACTCTCATGACTTTATGAACCAAATTCAGACGGATTATTGTCCAAGAACAATTTTGTCTGAATTGAGTGGACGCCAAAGTAAAATAACAAAATATTAACTCATTGGTTTCATCAAGTTTGTTTTGGTTAATAGCAGGCTGAAACCAAAATGCCTGACATACACTTCGAAAAGTGCCTAAAGGACTGCATTGATCAAAATGTCCAGATCAATTCAAAGTTACAGGAACTGCGAGATGAGATGAACAGTCACCACCAGACATGCAATGGGGTAAAAACGGCTGGTACAACTGTCAGCGCCACTGGCACAGGCATATTAGTGGCATCGGTTGTGGCCGCGCCCTTCACAGGCGGCCTATCGCTGGTGGGCTCTGTTGGTGGCTTAGCCATGTCCCTTGGTGGTGGCGCTACTAACCTGATCACTGATTACGTCGATTCATATAAAACCAAAGACAGTGTTCAACAGATTCAAGACTTAGTCAACAGTAAAGAGGATCTCAACAATAGTTTGCAAAAACATTTCGATGCCATTCAAGACATTAAACAACAATTAATTAAAGACGACATCTCTCACGACGAGGCGCTCTTCTCCATATTGACAGGTCTGACCATCAAACACTTCCACTCTCATTTTGCCAAGCTCATAATTGAAGATATGTACTAGCACAGTCAATTAAAATTGGTCATTCAATTTCTAGGTATTGCAAACGGGTCTGTGGATCACATAGATGTGGAGCCTGGTAGTACAACCTTGCGTCTGTTCACCACCCTGGCCAGACTGAGTAGGGCAGAGGACATCCTTTTGAATACATCAAAAATGGGAATAAAAGGCCTGGAAATAGGTTTTCCGGGCCTTCAAAGAATCTTGTCAACCCTGGGCTTTACCGCAAATATCGGTACGAACGCAGTGAAAACCCTGGGCAGAGTGTCGGCTGTTTTCTCGGTTGCCATGACTGTTGTCGATATTGCTCTACTGATCAGAGACTGGAATTCATATCACCCGACAATTAAAGTGATCGATGAAGTCATTGACAAAATGAGTGAAGAAAATCGAAACCTAAATGAAATCCATTCACTAATGGATGCACTGAAGGAAAGAGTCTGTTATACAACAATCGATGGAATTCCTATTGTGGGCGCCACACATATTCTCAACCAAATCATTGTTCACCTGATCAACAACCAGGGCTATAAATGCCCGGACCTTCTCATACATAATTATGGAATGGAGTACTCATTCAAGGATTTGCAAACACCGGAGAAAATTGCAATATTATTGAGCAAGGACACTGGTGCAGCTGTCGGTTTCGATACAGAACAAGTCGAGTATATTATCAAAAAGCCAGGCAAAAGTGCCGGTCAAGAGATCAGGGATTTGGCGAAAAACCTATTGAAAAACCTCAAACAATATGAGAAGACGGGTATTGACAGCAAAAGGAGAAGCCTAAGAGGCGGACATGTTATAAATAACAAAGTGATCTTGGTGTACAGGGAAATTATTGAGACGTTCGTTCAGAGAACCTATAGCTGCAGTTTCACTGAATTGACAAGAATTCCGACCGAAAGCGTTGTTCACAACGACTTCCATAACCCTCTCCCGCATCCAATTAGAAACAATATCGAGGACGTAATCCCGTCTGAAGTCTGGTATATCAATTCAAACGCTGTTATCTATGACTTTATAATCGACACCCTGAGAGAGTCGGCTAAACTGCACATGGCAAGTCTATACAATACTGATGATACCGAAAACACAGTTACTGATCATTCAACCAAGATCAGAACCACAGTCTACCTGTTCAATCAACTGCGCGTCTATGTCGATGAATTGGCGCTGCAATACTGGATAACACACAAGGGTGGGAGCAGGGTCACATTCGACGAGTCAAGTGCAGCTGTCCAGACAATGCTCCAAAACCTTTATGAAAAGATGGGGATCTGGGTCAGTGAGATCAAACAATACTATCCTAATCGCCTCTACCCTGAATTGTAAAATGTTCACATGAGCAACCAAATACTGTGGCTTATACAATTTAATCTAGTACAATTTCTGAATACTATGCAATATTTGAATTGAATATCGATTTTTATAATCTTCTTATGTTTTATCTGAAAAGAAATGCTTGAATTCATGAAACTTTAATGCCATGAAAATCCATGTTTTATAAGTATTTTTCATCAAAAATTGATTTGAAAATACTTCTGAATAAATCATTTGTGATATATATTTTTTAATGTAAACTTCACTGATATTATTTCAAGAAATGTCATTTTTGCCGGAAAAATATCGACTTTCTAAGTGTTAGATAAAGACATTTGAATAACCTGTGCTTCGATCGATACACAGAAAAACAATAAATCTTTATAGAAATGCAAAAAAAAATTAATGATATCTAACATTAAGTAGAAGAATTTGATAGAAGAAAAGACTGATTCCAAGAGAATATCTTCGAAATAATAGTGAGTTTTAACGCAAAACTTAAATAAAAGCACTTTTGAGAGAAAAGGAGTCGAAAAAAATCGATGAATGAATGCTATATTCATTCAAATCATAATAATTGGTTGTAAGTAATGTCTTTCGCAGCGAAATGAATGCATCGAAATTATTTTACACTAAAATATAATGATTCTGAAAAGAAAAGTTGATGGATCAATGAGTGAACAACTTGGTTTGAGTCTGGGCATTTTTAAAAATATATATTAATTTGAAATAGGTTTGAGTTTTTTCTACTCTTAAATTAAATGACCTTCTATAATTTCTCAATGCAACATTCTATAATCTTATTACTTTACATAAATTCTTCATCAATGCCAAAGAGATAACCTTTTTACCAGACCTTAGGGCAGGGTGTTCTTTTTCACCTCAAATCACCTAGCTATTTGGTTAAGACTTGTCAATTTTTAAGAAACCTGAGCCGGGTTAAAAAATATTTTAAGAAATAAGGTATTTTACCGAAAAATTAAAGACATTTTTATTTGTTTCAAACCAACCTCTTGATCATCCTTGATAAATAAATGAAAATAAGTTCACTTAAGATATTATTAGCAATTACTTAATATTGTTTGAATAATGAATCTGGAATATTTTGAAACTATTTTGAAAACATTTATTTTAAGGTCAGTTTAATTGAGAAAGTGCATAGCGCATGTGAACCTAGATTAGATTATTGGTCACAATGTTTAAATAAAACTACCAGTGACACTAATTTTAATAAATATAAATTAATGTTCTTGGAACACGAGACTCTAAAAAGTCATAAATCATCATAATATGATTTGAAGAAAAATAACAAGGCTATTATTTTTATTCGAGTGTAAGCTTCTCTTAATCTTATTTACTCTGAAAAATGGATTCGCAAGAAAACTTTTTGGATATAAAAAACAAATTGAACTGGAACAATGTTGACTTTTCCAGAAGACAAAGTTCAGCTCAAGTAATAATGGACATTACAAGAGCTTTGCCCGACTTAATGCTGAAATTAACGACCTCGGTTAAGTCTGTCATAATTTTCAAAAAATCTGTCAAAGTGGATGTGGTCCGTGAAAACTTGAACTTGGAGCTTTTACGATATTTAACTTTCTTCTTTTCGCTGAACCTAACCATTTACGACTCAGTTGAGTCATATTCGGTGAAAATGTTAAGAAGAAAGCGACTAATTATGGTGTGCTGCCTAAATTTGATCGCCTGGATCACCACTATTAAAGCATTTATCAAGATGGTCTTAGCAAACAACCAGTTTATTGTCAAGATCACTGGCGACTATACTTACAATATCTATCCAAGACATGATATAACGAGCATGATCATTTTTCTTATTGTTTTTTCATTGACTATAATAGGTAGGTGAATATTTATCATTCCCAATTGCAATCAAAGTTTGGTTGTTGACTTCTGTCTGATTTTTTAAAAAATAAGCTTGGGCTAAAATCAAGCTACAAATTTAACTAAAATCTATTACCGTGGCATCAAATAATCTATTACCGTGGCATCAAATAATCTATTACAGTGGCATCAAATAATAAAGCTCAAATTAAAATATAAGTGCTAAAAAATTAGCTAGGATAAGAACTTCAATGATCAAGCTTTAATTGTGATATTAATCATAATATTAACATGATAATATGAAAGGATCGTTTGTAATCGTACTGGAGATGAAAGGAAAGTTCCACTACTATTCGGTCGCCTATTCTATTATGTATGAGAAGGTGTTTAAATTGGATGTTAACTTTTCAAAAAGGTTTTCTACGCGTATAAAAATAGCTAGACAATATTTTCAAACTTAAATTTGATAGGTAACCCGCTATTACTGAAATTGATAATCAGCCAGCACAACATATTCTGTTCAAAGGTTAATTTGCTGAATGAATGCAGCAGGAACCAGGCATTTCTCTTCTATTATGCAGCGATCCCGATCATTGATTTAATGGTGATTCTGACCACCCTGGACGATGTCAGCATTTATGCCAAACACATTGTTTATTTATGTATACTCTTCACACTTATCACGATATTTGCACTGGGTTATTATTTCTGCTTAATACCAAGAGTTGTACACAATCAATATCATAAATTAAACATGTTGATATTGAAGAAAAATATCAAGATCAGGATCAAATGGAAACTGTTGAACTTGATCGAAAAACTAGCTGGACCAACCATTGGCCTCTATTGCCTTGACCTCTTTTCAATTACAACTAACGAATTCTCTAAGTTTGTTTTGAGTTGTATTCTGAATTTTATCTTGTTTATGGGAATACTCAGATGAATCAAACGGAAATCTAGAAAATGTATTTTTTTAAACTACAGGCTCATTTTTATACTACCCTCTATGATGATCTCTGTTGTGCATTTTAATTTGCTTTTTATGTAAATTGTTCATTTGTTATTTGATCAAATTCAAATTCTATTTAGCAACTTTGTCAGGATAATTTCCAATAGATTACTCCAACAATATTTCATTGTCAAATCAGACATGAATTTTATTGAAATATGATTTTCAAGAACATTGTGTCAATAAAAACATTTATTATGACTCATTAGAAATTATTTGATAAAAAGGTTTTATTAAAAATATATCTTTTTTCAGATTACAAGAAGTTTTATGTCAATTGATATTCGTTTTAATGACGAAAAAATATTAAATAAATTTGTTGAAAATTTAAACAAAATTTAATCTGATTATCTGAATGTTTTTAAATTCATGACCAAGTAATTGACTGACACATCACACCCAAAGATCAAGGAATAAGTCTTTTTTCGATCCAGTAAATTGACAACAAATCTGATAAAAATTTGGCGAATAAATTAATAGTAACCAAACAGTGATGGGCACAAGGATTTTATTCAAACATGAACATCTGATTCTAAAGAAATAGCTAATTTTATCCTCTCTTATATTCAAAATGATGATAATTTCAGGCTAATCAAATGATTTCAGAAATACCTAGAAATTGGTTGATAACACTCAGCTTTTGTCTGGAGGTGTGACCATCACTGATATTAACAGTTATAATAAGAAAGAAATCGTTAAGTATATTATGTTATAAAACAACTAATTTGCCGGCACTCGGCATAATGTGTTCTTCACTTCAATAAATAAGAGTGAGCAGGCAACTGCTAAAATTTCTCGTCTTTAAAATAAAGAGAATTTTTCACAATTTTTTCGTTATTTTCAAATAGAAATGAAATAACAAAAAAAAAGTTATAAAAGTTTATTGAATTTAATTTTTCCAGTGCTTTTTACACCTAGTTGTTGTTTTTAATTAGTGATTTTCTTGTTATTGATTTAAAACATGGAAGAAGAGCAACAAATCAAAGGCAAATCAGCATGGGATAGCAGCAACTTCCTGAAGAAGATGTTCTTTGCGTAAGTAACTACGGCAGTTCTCCCACTGTTCAAGTGTTTGATCTAGATAAATAGTCATATTTGTCTTTAATATTGATAATGATTCCCTGCTTAAACTCAGCTATTGGCATAATAAATTATCTAATATCTTCAGTAAAATAATTAAACCTATAATTTATATAACCAACCATAAATAACAACAAAGAAAAATGATCAAGGCAGAGAAAAGGTATTTATTTAGAATTTGTCTGTTTGAAATCATTTTTGGAAAAATAGAAGCCATCAAGTGAAAAATTTTAAAAATCTGTTTAAACTTGCTGCACTCGGATACAACTCCTACCATGGTCGTTGTTAAGTGTTAACAATGTTCCTGTTTATTTTAAAATATACGACATTTTTTAATTTTAAACATTTAGATAAATATTTATTTAAATTTATCTAAAATTAGCACAGAATATACAGACAGATATAAACGTATAGGCAAGGTGGAAAGACGTGTAATAAATCTATTCTAGTAAAATTAAACATCAAATATACAGATCTTGCTTATAAAGTCGGGACCGAAAGTAAACAATATTGTATGGCAGTCTCAACTCAACTTGAACAGAATTTAATCAAATCCATAAATGTTATCAAAAAGGAATACCTAATTTTTGCCTTGTCTTAAAATAAGACCAGCAAGATATTAAATTTGGTATATTACAATACAAATTTTCTATTTTAAATTCTGTTCCTGTGTAATTTTCAAATTTCCATAAACAATATGTTTGCTAGTGCAGACTCGTTTACAACATTAATTTCTAAGAACCATAATAATAATAATAATAATAATAACTCTGATTTTGAACAAAATATCTATACTAAAAAAGGAGTAATGCGTTTATCGTGTGTTTTGGCAAAAAACCACAAAACATTAATCTCATGGTTAGAATTGAGACAAAAATCAAATTAAAACGAATATAAATTGAGTTCAAAAGTATTGGCAAAAGTTTATAAACATTTGACAAATGAATATAAAATAAATG
>JAQIWP010001008.1:0-18078 GCA_034695525.1 Euzetes globulus | reverse complement strand
ACACACACACACACACACACACACACACACACACACACACACACACACACACAAAATCGATGATTTATTGAAGTTAATGAGCTTTTAGTCAGTTATGAGAAAATGCTTTTAACATCAAATCGGAAAAAATTATTTTTCTTAATTTGAAATCTATTTAAATCCAAAAATATTTGAATTTAAAATTTTCTGTTAAGTTCCGAAGATTGACATAAATATTGATTTAAAATATAAATAATTCTCATATGAATTAAATCTGATTTATATATTTAAACAAATTTCTATGAATTTGATTTAGAATCTGAAATGTCTGTAGAATTTTATTGAATTTATTACTTAACCAAACGATAAATGAGTTGGACATCAAACTGGGAACGTCTCAGCTCGACCGATGACTACCGGAGCTCTGGTTTGATGACCGCTAGCATTTGTCGAGTTGTGTCGTTCCGGTTAATCGACATCTTTGGCAGCACTCAGTTCCTTGTCAATAGAGTTATGTCAATTGAAATAATTTTCATTCAACTATTGATAGAATGTATACGAAATAAATGGTGAGAGTATTCACTGTATCGGCCATTCTTTGGGGTCGTTCCTCTGTGGTTTTGCCGGTGCCCTCACATACATTGGGAGACTGAGCGGTAATATAATTAATTTTTCAATTAAAAAAGTTTTGATGAAGTTTATTATCTAAAACAAATAACAAGTAGCATTGGACGCCGGACCTCGAGCCTGGTATGAGCCAATGCCTGAGCTGGAGCGGGTCAACCGATGGCAGGCCGGCTTTGTTGATGTAATTCATAGTGACTTCAATCCTCTGTTGTCGTGGGCTCTGACCATTCCTGTTGGAGACGTTGACTTCTTTCCGAACGTATCGCCTCAACCTGGTTGTTTGAGAGACAAATTCATTCAGGGATATAAAGAGCTCAGAGATGAGGGCCTAGTTGTCGGCATCTATCAATGGGCAAGGTATATGTTCTTCTGCTCTCACTATCGGTCACATGAATGGTTCTTCGAGTCCATATGGAACCGGAAGTGCACTTTTGTTGGGGTTCGCTGTCCCTCTTATAACATGTTTATGAGCGGCGAATGTGGGTGCGATTCGTCACCTAATGCCTGCGCTGTTATGGGTTATGAAGCCGACAGTCCTGTCAATAGAGCCATTCTTAAGAGATCAGAGCCTGGAAAGTGGTTTATCAAGACTTCAGACTTTATAAGAGAGACAGGAACTCATTGTTGTGAGTATTTTTCAAATTTACTCTACTTAATTACAACACTTATCACCGAGTTCATTCTCAATGCGCACCCCATAGCATAATCTAGCATAGATGTGTGATTGACCCCAACCATTGTTAATTAAACTGTTGTCTGATTGATAACTAATTACAAGAACACATAAGTCGGATGTCAAGTTCAAAGTAGAAACTTTAAACCAATTTTCAAATCGTTTTAAAAGTTCACAATTTTTGTGATTAACTGAAAAAACGAGTTTTCTTTTATTACTACTTGTTATCAATGTCTTGATTTCGGAACCTTTAACTGAAAATTATTTCTGAAATCTATTCAAAGCATTAAATAAATTATTAAATACATCTGTACTTATCAGCAAAAGACTTATCGCCATAGTATGTGTACCCCCTGAATTCGAGAATTTGCCAAAATACAACTCTCCTGATTTTTGGAAAAAAATCAATGGAAGGTTGAGAAACAGCTCCTCTCAAAAATTGTCATTTTTTTTCTTTCAAATTTCCGCTATTAGGACTCGCACCTTGGCAACCCCTGCTATTTATTGCAATTCATTATCACAATTTATGGGTCACACATTAAAATTAGAGGAGAGATGGTTAAGGTATTCGACCTTAATGGAGAGTGTTAATTTTCCTCGGGAGTGGTATAAGGACCCTTTTTTATCAAAAATTTATGGCGTATCTGAAAAATTAAAAAATTGTCCTAAACTTTAAGTTCTAAAGAATTATAAAAATTAAAACCTCAAAATATTTGTCGATTTGTGAGATCCAAATTTAGGATGGAGTTCTGACCGAGCACAAAAATTAGGGTTGCCTATTTAGGCTATACTCCGATTAGACATCAGTCAAAATATGCCATTTCTTCTCCAATTCGAGATTAATCTACACTCAAGAGATACAGACAATGAAAAATTGTCCAAAACTATTAGAAGTCATTTTCAATCATTTCTATTGTTTTAGAAAATCTTCAATCAATCACTCAATTAACCCAATTATCCCTTTCTTAACATTTCATGAATTGAATCGATTCTTGTGTTCACTTTTCTCTTAACTGATATGAAAATTGAGATTTATTTTTAGAAACCATTACTCAGTCGCTAATTGAATGATAATTGAAACAACTTTTCCCCAGTATTTCAATACCAGGTTTACCTTCGATTTGGACAACTTTTCCCAGTTAGCAACGGAACTATTCTATTAACAATTCACTCGGATAATGGCATAACTCAAGAACTTCTAAATTCACCAAATAGTCAATTATATCCTGGGCTAAAGTTTGGCAAATTAGCGATTAGACAATCTCCGATCAGAGGCATCCAGAAAGTTTCCATTAGTTGGTCATTAAGTGACTTTTTCGACCCCTATAAACAGTTATTCAGCTGGATCAATTTAGAGTATGTCAAAGTGGCTCCGATTCAAATAACTGACGACAGAAAATATTCAATTTATCTGTTTTGTGGCCAAAGAAACCAACAAATTCAACCTCAACAGACAATTGATCTTAAACTCTGCTAAATAAATAATCTTTCATGATTTCATTTTTTTGTTGAAATAAACTTATTCTAAATAACAGATCATTTAGTCATTAATTCGTGTAATTTTATAAATTTAATATTTGTATCGAATAGTCAGAACTCAGATAAATAATGTACGCCATTGTTTTAAACAAGTTGAAATCAGTATGAATTTTTTGCTAAATATTAATTATTGGTTTCTCGTGTTTTTCCCATTCCCCTAAGTCCAATGGCTACCAGTCCAATGACCATTGATGGTTGTCTCCGAAGTCAAATTTAATCGATTCGAGTCATTTAAATGTTAGCTTCACTGCAATGTTTGCATCCTTTTCTAACCATTAATTCAATGGTTGTGAAAGGGGTGAGAAAAAAGGAAATAAGGTAGCAAGATCAGGCACAATCGACCGGTTGCACGAAAAATGGTAAGCACTCTACCATATCGTTACCATTTAATTAGTTGTTAGTTGAGCGACAACCAAAATAATGATAGTTTTCAAAAATAGCAGTGTTTGGCTGACAAGTGTTAATAATAAGTTTAAGATTGTCTTCTAAATTAAAATAGACTGAGAGTTTTAGAGACAAGTAATGAGGATAAGTTAATAAAATGGGCAATTTAAGGGGTAAATACGTTAATGTATAACACATGTCTTTACTGTAATTATGATCAATGTTACGAAAAGTCTACATTTATACCAAATGAGTGCTCTGTCATTAAGAATGTAATTCTTAAAAAGGAAGTCATTTAAAAACACCTTTTTATTATTTTATATATTTTTTCGACCATTTATTAATTGATGACATTATTAGGTATTAAACAGGGGTCGCCATATGGAGTATGTATACCACCCTGAGATCGAGAATTTGCCAAAATACCCCCATGAGGTTTGGAAAATATTATAGGAAAAGGGGAAAACGCAGAAAGACCTTCCTAATAATGGCTGCAAAGCGCCGCGACCATTTTTATCAGAAATTACTGCCATTTTCGATAATTTTATCAATTAAAAAGATTTTAAGCCAATTTATACTAAATTAAGCTTAATTTAACTCGATTTAGGCAAGAATAAGGAATAAAATGGTCGCTTCCGACCGTATTTTCGGTGGCTATCTTGGAAAATACCCTCCCCTTATACTCCCTAAAGTTTGAGAAAAATCCGCCCTTTAGTCAAGAGAGGATATAAGGCTTATATTCTCTCATGAGGTCTCAGACCCAGGCGAGCCCTAGTATTAAAAATTATTCACTTTATTACAATATCTGCCCATTTACCTCTGCTATTTATTATTTTACCCTTAGGATAACTAAGGTATAAAATGCATAATTAAAATTGGAAGCTATAAATTATTTCACATGATTCAAATTAGAATAAGGTAAGGGTCTTCTCATTAGTGGCCTTCTCTATAGTATTTTATGACTGCCCCCTATTGATGGCAGTAATATTTTATGGATTTTACTATAGAGAAGACCTTACCTTATCCAAATTGTGGTAAATCAATAGATTTTCAGGATCTTATACTAGCTTTTATTTGGTATATTCTCCTTGGGGGTCTCTTTTTACTGCTTTTAATTTTGTGCAAAAAATCAAGTATATGAACATTAAAAAAAACTATAATCTTATCGATTGAATGCCGAATCCGATTGAGAACAGAATTATATTTTATATATTTGTATATTAGTTTTAGTACTCCTTTTAGTTAATAATTCAGGTCAAGGATTACTTGCGCTGTTCTAATGACTTATTTCACAATAAATCTTTCCAGTTATCAGACTTGTTTTTTGAGCAATCTCACTTTGTGTAATCAATAACAGCGGAACAAAAAAAATTCATTGCAATTATGCTGTCATTGAAAACAGCGCTAAAATAAGCTCAAAAATTTTAGCAAGAACATATCCTTGTTGAAATTTCAGATCCTGTAAAGATCCCTTTTTAGATTTTTTATCTTAACAATTCACAATTATACCTGAAGAATATTTTTGGGCTAAGATTAAATAAGCTTAGAGACAGAAAAATTGATATAGAAGTAACGATCACAACAGGAAATTTTTAATATTCTTGGTGATGCCATTTTATTTTGCAAATGTTTTTCTATTATTAACAATTGAATCTTCGCTACAGACACTTATAGTACTTATTGTTCCTGCAAAAAAATGAAAGGAAATGAATGTTTGATTTGTAATATATTTTTTTTATTCCCGGCTCTCAACAATATTTACAATGATTTACATTTACATTGAATTACAGTAAAATGATTTGAAAATAAATTCTGTGTTTGATTCAAACAAATGATGAATAAATTCGTATAAAATGTGTTATAAATATAATTTTTTCCAAACATTAGACATAACTTTCTTTCTGAACGAATATTTCCCAATTATTTGTAATTCCAGAATAGTTTTCAAATTAAATGATCTGTAAAAACAATCTTCAAATAAAAACATGGATTTTTATGAGTAAAACAATTATGTGTTTATACAATATTTACATTAAAATATAGTTATATATTAGTGTAACTCAGACTTGAAATTCTCTCATTAAATAACGAGTAAATTTCATCACAATTAACATTCAGCAAAAAAAAATAATGACTTTCTTAACGCTTGAATCAAATAAACGTAAATTCAATGCTGTTTTAAACTCTTTTCTTAAGCTATTTCGCAATGAATTTGTGAAAAGAGGCGGAACAGTCTATCTTTTCATTATATTCCAGTTAAACTTCAAGGGAACAATTATTTATTCAACAAAAATATATATTTTCTCATTAAATAAATAGTATTTCATATATAATCTGCGAAACATAACATTGAACTGACTGTCACTTCAAAGCACTTTAAGAATGAGTTAAAAAATCTAAGTACAGGTATAACAGACTTGAGCTCAGAATGAAGAGACTTTCCAATAAAAATTCACAGTTAAATAACAGACTGAACATTAAGTTTTAACAGTATTTTTATCTGCAGCCAAACCATTTCATTCACACAATTGAATGAAAACACTATTAATTGGCTTTAAATATAAATCTTTTGATACGTTTTCTCTTTTAACTTAAATATGTTTTTAAATAATAATAATTTGTTTTTCAGAACAATCGACTCAACAGTACCTTAAAAATATTTATATTATCAACAATTGATTTATACAAATATCGGATACGAATTCGGAAACAGAGGATCCGATAAATGAAATTTGCTTAAAAGTTAACATTAATTATTTATAACCAAAAATAGCGATTAAACTCCGATTGGTGTTAAAATTTAATTGAAAAACAATTAAATAACAAACAAATGAAAAAAGAGATAAAAAACTAGACATTTGTAATAATGACCGAAAGAAAGAGAAAATGAAATGAAGTGAGAATTGAATGACAATTAAACGGCAATTCTGTTATTAAATGAGTTGTCGTTATTATTGATAGGATTGACCGCAAAATGTTTTTTCCTCTGGTGTTGTAATAATGAGGTCTTCCATACGGACACGAAATCACATCCGGGATAATCGCATTTGTGCTTCTTATCGCCCGTATGTTTGAACATATGTCGGCGCAGATCCCGTAAGAAGTGTGGAGTATAGCCGCAGTCTGGCCAGGGGCACCGGTATCGGCCCACACCTGAGTACCTGGTCCGCTTATATTCATCTGATCTCATTTGTGGTGTAATTTTTTGTGTGCTTCCCAATGGAATTCCCGGACAATTGATGGCCGGCGGCGGTGGCGATGACTTAGCGGTCAGTCTTTCGTACAAAACAGTCTGAAAGGTGAGTGGGTTTGGAGTAACCTTATCGTTGTGCTGAATATTAGTCAGGGCTGTGATCGGGTTCAATATCGACCCGTTCTGTGACTTATTACTCAAATTGACCGCTTCTGACGAGTCCTCGATGTGTATGATATCATCGTTTTGTACCATTTCGTCGTCTTCTTCTTCGACAACGAGTTCTGCTTCTTCTACTTCTTTGTCGAACTCAGGTTCAGGTTTGAGGACGTGTTTCTTCATATGATTGTCAAGCTCCTCCTTGCTTAGAAGTCTTGTGCTGCAGAACTCACACGAATAGATAGATTTGCGGATATGATTTCGCCGGTGATGAGTGAGAATGTCCTCATTGACGAAGACCCGGTTACAATTGGGCCAATCACAGACTAGTCGGCTGTCTTTTCGAGACTCGTAGACAACCAGTGGTGTCGAGCGCGCCATCGATGACTCGTCTGATGGCGGACTTCGCGGCATATATCGAACCACTGTTTGGTCGTTAATACCGTTTGGTTTGTCACTGTCTTTAGTCGGACTTTGTTCTGACTTCTCACTGAAGTCGGATCTGAAACCGGAATCGTTTGTCGAGTTATCCAAACTAATAGAAGCAGTTCTTGAGCTGACAATTGGCGAGTGATTTGTCATATAATTCGAGTCATTTGTATTGTTCGAAGACATCGAGGTTTCGGTTTCGGAGGTGTGGACGTCCTGAACAGGAGATGCTATACCCGTCGAACTTCTGGGAGAAAGACTGGCAGAGCGATGGTCGTCCTCATATGAGGCCATGTAGTCCTTTTTGGTGTTGAGCATCAGTTTGTCGTACTGTTCCTGCCACACTCGCAGCTCAATGTCCGCCTCCTGTGCCACTCGCCTCAGCGGCCCATTCAGGTGTTCGTTACAGACACACGACTTGTTTCTATCAATTATCTGGAGTGCATTGAAGCCCTTATTAGAGGACCGGCGGATGTTCTCCAGAATGCAATTGAATCGGGAAAATGTGGTCAATTCTGACTTAAGTTTTTCGTTTTCAATCTCCAAATTATTTAAATAGATCTGGAGCTCCCTTAACGGCAAATACATTAGCTTTGAATTGAGAGATGGGGTCGTCATATTTGCTCCCTTTCCTCTCTTATATGCTCTCACTCTTAGAGTTTATTACTCTCTTCAGACGTTTTGAACGTTATATATATTTATATATATTTATTGATTTGTTTTCGTTTTTCAATCAAATTATTAATTTTCTCGAATTTAGTGTTGAATTCTGATTATTTTCAGGGAAAATAAGAAAATAGAGATTAGTATCCTTGCAACACTTCATTTAAATAATATTTAACAGTTAATTTAGATTTTAATTGACCTAGAGCCTTTAGATGTTCAGAATAAATAATCTAAATAAAATGACTCTAAGAAGCTTATGAGGAGATGATAATTAATTTTTAAAAGGTTTCAAAATTGAAATCGTCCCCTTTAAACAAATATCGGTAATTTAATCTTGTAAAATATTTATTAAAATTCTGGGTGAAAGGGTTGAGTAATGTTGCTATCAGGCTAAATCTAAATTTATCTGTTATCTGTATTTCACAAAAGTATATGGATTAGATTAAAATTAATGAATTTTTCTGAATAATTCAGTTCATTGACAAGAATTGAGAAATCGATTGAAACATATTTTGCAATTGAATTAAACAAAACTATTCTGAAAATCAGTGCAGAGAAAGACCTAATTTCTAATAACTTAATCCTAGACAATATTTTTATTATCTGATTATTAATGAAAATGTTTTCAAAAATAGCAAAAAAAAAACAATTGAAAAAATACTCACAATTGGTAACCGAGAGATGAAAAATGTATTTCCATTAAAATGAAATTTCAAAGATTGTGATAAGTTTTATGGTTGAGACAATTGGCAAACAAACACACATTGGAAATGCATTTCACTATAAACAGACTCTTCCTTTGACCGCCAATCAAACTGACGTTGAAATTTGCTGAACAACTCTTTGACACAATATATTCTTCAGCTGTGATGTCAGACAATGGCAGACAATTCATCAAATGGACTACGATTTGAATTCTTAGTTCAAATATTAACAATAATAACAAATAAGTCAAATGAGAGAGAGTTAGCAGATTAGAGGTTTGCAGAGGAGAGCAGATATAAGTATTGTGCAAAAAAAAGTTTCATAGAATAGTATGAGGAAATACCAAGGTAACAAGGTTTATTACACCTTGCCTTTACGCTGCTCGTGGCCGTTGCGTAGCCCAATTAGCACACGCCCAGCACACGGGTTGTCAACACACTATACTCGATGATATGTGGGTTCATAGTTAACAAGAAAATACTTGAGCAGATAGTCGACCAAATAGTACCTGGCATATTTGATATGGCTAAGCCACTGAGACTGGCTTACATCATGGTTACGTAACGTCATAGACAAGGACGATGAGAGAAGGGAACAGCCCACCACACGTTTCTGTATTTTGCGCACTAATACATTCTTTGAGCACAGCCTGAGCTCAGGTCTCAGTTCACTATATAGCAGCAAAAACTCGTGTTTTCGTTCTGTTTATCTCCATTTGACTCAAAATAAAAATGCTTTGCTGTAGATATGAGACACTGTGCTGTGCAAAGACAGCTCAACCAGATTTACGCAAAACCTTCGCTTACAATCTAACATCAGTTTGTTCTGTGCCATTCAAAAAGGCACAGCCTATGGATAAGCAGAAAGACATTGCACAACATGTGCATACACTTGGAGTACCGTCTAATCATATTATAGCGGACCCTCTATTCGCCCAAATTAGCCTTCAATTAAGAAAGAACTGACTCAAGAATTAGTCAATCATTTCTATTGTGTTGTATTTGTAGACCAGATTCAATGTTTTCATTCATTTTAAACACAATTGACTTTTTATAAGCTCTTCGCCGCTAAAAATATACCAAAATGTTTGACTTTTGTGTGGAAATGATGTGAAAGAAAATTCTGGTCTGTGTTTCGCAGACTCAGTGCTGTGTTACTCAACAGACCGAATGCATCAAAACATCTTTGATTTACTGAAAATTGGACCAAAAATTAGGAAATAATACCATAATCATAACAAATACTTGTAAATTATTTGTTTTTAACACAAATTGACAACAAAATAATTTAGGACAAAAAACCAAATTTATTCAAATCTAAAAAATTGTGTTCTGAAGTGACCTTGAAACAATTTAATTCAATTCATTGGGCAATAATTATTAGCAATTCATTGCGATTACTTAAGTTATTTGTTTTGAATAGTTATGTCAATTAATAAACAGATTGGTAATCACTTTAATATGATGTGGAATATTATAGAATATCTCGTAATCAAAGCTTCAATTAATAATTAAGACCATAATTTCCAGAGTCATGTCATATATTGGCTATTTATTCAATATTGAGACATTAACAAGGTCATAGGCAAAAGCAAGATTTAAATGAAAGGGAAATGATTATGTCAGGATTAACCTAATGAATATGTAAATGACAATGAGTGTTAACAATGGCATTTTTATTAAAGCAAAATTTGTTATTTTGAAACAATTTTTTAGGCAGGCTCATTTCAATCTGAATTTTTAATTTATTAATTAAAACAAATTAAAAAAATTAATTTTAACTTTTTCTTTATTCTAATATAGAATTTATTTTAAGCTCAAACTTGAACCTGTACTTTTTATAGTTTTTAATTAATGGGGCATTCTGTACTAGTCCAGTATCAGCCACAAATGCAGATAATATGTATTAAACTTATTGGCAAAAAAAAGTGTCAAACTATTTAAAGTATTAATAAAAAAGCTGATATCAAAACTCTAAATAAAGTGATTAATATTATTATCATAGAAATGACGAAAAAAAACACTATTGGAACAGCAAAAAGTTGAGACAATTTTTCCATTACTTATTTCCTGTCACATATGAAGGGCTTTTATTCATTTAAACAAACCGATAACGAAGAAATTAAAAAGAAGAGTTTGTTTGAAATCAAATATATTGGAAAAGCGAAACACGTGTTTACCGTGAAAAGCAGAGCCAACCGGCAAAGGGAACAGGTGTGATATGTAGGTTAACTAAGTTTGCTAATTTTCTTTCCCAATATTTATAACTATAAAAGTATATTTGGATCAATTATTTTGTCTCATATGGCTTATGTTCAGAATGTTTTTCTGCGATTGTCTGGAAACATGTCTTACAGACGAAGTCGTTTTATGGAAGCCATTCATATAACGTAAAGTCCGTCACTTTGGTAGACCCTCACTTTGGTACAGAGCATACAATTGCAGTGCAATGCTGCATTGCACTGCAATTGTATGCTCTGTACCAAAGTGAGGGTCTACCAAAGTGACGGACTTTACGTTATTCCTTTAGGTTTATTCTTTTTTGATCATTGGCTTAGAAATGGATTTCAAAGGACAAAACATTGGTAATTTTCAGCGGAAATTATTTCAATGCTGGAAAAGCGTTGACAGCACTTCTGTTATGTCTAATATTAACAGCATTTGCACAAACGTTTTTTTTGCGAGACTTTGCTTTTGAAAAATCATTGGCTTTGAGGCACTTCTCAATGTAGTCGTATATGTAATCAGGAATTCTGATATAATTTCTCTTTTTATCTATGCTTTCGATGTTCACTATTTTTACGACTGCATTGAATTCACTTTTTTCTCAAATTAGACGAAAGAGTATAAACAGAATAATGTGTATATAATTGACATTCTCTTAATGAGTTTTCTCCAAGGATATACCTTTGTTTTATTCTTGAGTCTAGTCTACAAAGAATTTAAAACCTTGCAAGTAATTCTATTGAATACTTACTGATTGAACTGTAAATTCAGATTTTTGTTTCTTTTTCAAAATAAAATCTTAAAATAAATTTAATTTTTTGAAACTTATTTTTTTAGTTAATAAAATAGTGGAAACTATTAAAAATTTCCAGCATAGAAAAAAATGAATAAAATAGAGATAAGAAAATATTTATTTGGGATAAAATAGAAACAGAAATTTAATTAATATTTTCACTTAACATAAATTCAAATTCATTAACATTTTTAATTGGACTTCAAATGATTCTATGGAATAACAGATTTCGGAAAAATTTAATAACTATATAGAGAAGAAATTTATTTTTCGTGTGAATATTAGGAAAAATAGGTTTAATATCCTTGAACATATCCTGAAAAATCAATAGCTGTACAGTGGAGGCTTTCTCTTCTCCCCAAATGAAATCTAATAGTAAACACGTGTTTGACATTTTGTTGTCTTCTTTCGACATTCAGTCTATTTATTTTCAATACTCTCCTATTTCGACATTAATTTTCTAAATGACTGATTCTCTTCAACATCCCATCCATGTTCAAGGTCTATCTTGGGAAATTTTTGATTAGAATTTACTTTTTTATTTGGGCTTTATTTTAAAACCCAATCATTTTTGTTTTAAATAGATTAAAGATGTTGCAAAATTCATTTGGCTGATTAGCCTTGCATACATCACTCACACTATTGTTATTACATTGTGCTAATGATTCAAAACTCTTCGCAATTGTCTGCTTTTGAAATCTAAGCGACTTTTCTTCGGAAAAGTTACTCAAAATTCTATTAACAAAAATAACAATTAATTTTAGTTTTACTTGCTAACATTTGTTTTTCTTCACTCTTTTAAGTGAGAGAAACGAAAATTTAATCATTTATTGTCTGCTTTTGAAATTTTTAAAACAATAATAATAGTTTGTAAGAACATTTCTGTCTCTCAATCTTTCCCAATTTTCTTTTTTGTTAAGGTTATTTTGTTTGTGCAGGGAATTTTTGATTAAATATAGTTCTAGCAAAGATTTAATGAATTCAAATGCAAGATTTATTATCTAGACAACCTAATTTGTAAAATAAAAGCCTAAGATACTCTATGACCCTCAACAAGCTTATTTTAATAGATTCTTAATTTAATTATTAATCATATTATTAAATTACTTATTAATTTATTAATTTACCCGATCATAATATACAGAAATATTCGATGAATAATTAAAAAAAAGATTCACCCGATTATGTCATTATTGTTATCCTTTACATTTATTATTGAGGGCCATTTTCTGTTTTATTAAAACTTTTAATTTTATGAAATCGATAAGGAAACTAATTTTTCTAGCAAATTTTGGTAAAAATTATCTTGCCAATAACTAGTTAAAATTACAAGCATTTTCTGAAAAAAAACTTCTTGTTAAAGATTGTAAGCTTAACAGTCAGTGAGAACCAACATGATAGTCTCCTGGAGTCACTTTTATGGTGACTAAAAGATGCAAACCTGAAATTTATAATTTTTCAAGTTTAATTACATTCCTTAAAAATAATCTTGTTCGCAAATTTCTACCACAATGGTAAATAATTATTAGAATTTTTTTATTAAAAAGGCCTATGTTCAGTTTCACTTACAGGCCTACAATGAAACGCCATTTCAAAATATCCGAATAATGATTTCAAAATTTCAAGCTCTAAGCTTTCATAACTGGTGACAAAAAGGGATTAGCAGTTAATTAAAAACCATCATCGAAAATTGCAAACATGACTTTTTGTTGTGCCATTATTTATTCTCAACCAAATTAAATATAGATTCTTTTGACAGCAACTTTGTTTTTTAAGGTGTGTAAAACATTTTAAATAATATAAGAAGCTTCCTTTTAAGCTGGGATTAAATTGTAATCAGCTTTGCCTACAGAATCAACTCAGTGGAAGCAAATTCCATAGAAGTCATAAAAATGGTAGCTTTTACCCAGCACAATCAATTATTTTCTGTTTCTTTGGATCAGAATTCTTGTCATTACTATAATTTTGAGTTTTCATAGTTTTGTGTGAAATACTTGTTTCACTTTTGACGAGTAAATTATTTTTACAAATTTTATACTTTGTTTTTAATTAATGCAAAATTTATGCAAAAATTGTTTTAAAATTCTTTGAAAACATGGAAACATTTTTATTTATTTATATATTTATTTTTTTGTTAGTAATTTCAAAGCAATTGATTTTCAAAGTCAAACAAAATGCTAATTAATATGAATTCTTTTCTGACGATTTTAAAGATATATTTAATGCTTAAAAGTCTACTGTTTTGTCGGTTGAACTCATTTGAACGACAGATTAAAATATCAAAGAAAAATATTAATTGCTTTCAAAAGTTATTTTTTGATACTTTTTTTGTGGTGAAATGTTTGCAAAAATGCTCTGAAAGCTATAAACTCTTTTTTTACGCGACTCTTATTTTATGTCCAATCAATTGACGTCATTCGGAGTCATTCCGTCCGGTTTTCATATTTTTATGGGCGAATCTTTTTTTGGAATTTGTGTAAAAGAGATGAAAACCCCACATGTAAAGAGTTTAATCACATATAAATATTCTTGTCAAAATAGTTATTCTACAACCTTGATTATATAACCATGTAAGCTAGGTCATTTTGAAGTAAGAATAGATCCGAGTTCAGAGTTGAACAATCGAATTTGGGAAAAATGACTTTTCGTTGCTTGAACAGTAACCACGTTTTTGCCTGATAAATGTTCTGTTTTAAACTTACCTATCAAATAAAATAAAATTACATTTGAAGTGTTATCTCTTGAAATTCTAAAGCCTGGTTTATGTGATAAATTTAGATAACAATTGAAATTTTGGGAAATTTTTACAAATTCTGGGCTAAATATACAAATATTTGTTTAAAATGTGTCAAACTTTTTATTGATGATAGAAAATATTTTAATCTCGTATTTAGTAAAAGAAAATAATTATCTTTTATTTAATAATTTTAATTAAGTGAGTATTAAATGAATGTAACATTAGTTGTATTAATCATTAAATTTAATGATTTAAACAGAATAATGACTGAAAACAATTATGAGAAATATATTCAAGGAATGGGGAAAATACTGAAACGTCTTTCCTTAAAGTATTGGTAATTATCAAATTCCTCTTCACTTTCCTCCATCTGTTCGTCGACTTCTTCGTCAGGTTGTGGTTGGGCTGAATCAGCAAAAGTAATTGTAAAGATATTCGGGATATTATGGCTGTCTCTAACGCTGGTGTCTTTGAGTACTGAACGGGGAGTGGATGGAGCCGTTGGAGGAGCCGATACATTCCTGTAGCTCGAGGAAAAGGTTGGTCCGCGAGATCTTCCTCGATAACTCGATGCGAAAGTTGTTCCTCGCGATCGACCTTCGATTATGCCCCAGGACTGGGCCCTCGCCGTACCAAATATTATAAAGAATATTAAACCGAAAATATAAATTCCTGCGGAAGAATAGAAAACAATATTCCACTGATGAAGACTTCCATACTTTTTAAAAAATATATTTCATTAATAAATACATTTAAAGTTAATAATTCTATTATACCTTTCCATCCAAAAAATATCCCACATAAAGGGGAGCCAGAATTCCTGGCAAACTGGCGATAGCATTGGTGATGCCATATATCGTTCCCGAATGGTCGGGTGCTATGTCAACCACCACTGGTTTGTCACCTCCGGCATTCAGACCGAATATTATCATTGCTATAACTAACAGAACAATGACTTGTGTCAGATCACATCCAACTAATGGTATCATTGCTAGACATATGGCGGGTCCGCCCAATGCTATTGTTTCGAAAATTTTCCTAGATAGAGTGTCACCGATCAAGTGTTTCTGCCCGATCCAATCGGAGAGAAATCCGAATGCTGTGAGTGAAACACTGAGAGCCACATAAACCACAGCAGTTATGACGCCATTCTGTACAATGGGTCACAAATAAATCAATTCGGATCAATCAAGGCAAATAAATAAATTCAGATGATTTTTCAAATTGACTAGACAATATCAGTTAATCAATCGAAATAATGAGAAAATGCTCTCTCATTGGTGTTTAAGTTATGTCTAGTTCATATTGATTGATATTCATTTGAAAAGAAATAAGCAAGAATCAATTAGTGTATTAGTGACTTGACATTATTAACTAATCTGGTGCTTCCGGAATTATTAGAGAAAAACTATTACATTCTGAGTTAATTAACCGATGGAGTCGTTGAGAGTAACTGGTTATAATTTTGAAAGTCATAAAAAACAGAGAAAATTGCTTTTTATTTTAGTACTTATTTTTATTAGCTTCAAAATTGACAAAAATGTCTTATTTTTGAGAATCAAAATATGTTTTAGTCTTTTTTTAAATGAATTTTTGTTCTTAAATACACGAAAAGTGTAAATAATTGGCAGCAAAATGTTAAGGAGTCAATAATTTTTCTTATCTAATGTTCAAATTTTTGGCAACAAATGTGACAAAAAAGATATTTTGAGTGAAAAAAAGTAATAAAGATTTACCAAAAAAAAATTGATTAATGGACTAAAAAACACCAAAACATAATTTAAAACAATTACAGATAGAATTAAATAGACAACAAATAGATGTCTTACAATAACTTTTCTAAAAACAATCACTTTTAGAAATTTTCTAAAACAACTACTTTGAACTGGATACAAAATTGGTTAAAATGACATCATTTCAAAGCAGTTAATTGAAAAAGATGACTTACTAATTCAATTGGCATATGAAGCACTGACTCTAGATATGTGGGCAGTTTGGACATGAGCATTAGATTGCCCCAGGCACCACAAAACTTTGCCACAGCTATAGCCCACATGGGTAATGAAAGAACAATAGATGTCCATGGGATGATCTTTTTGCGGGCTTTTTCCGCATTGATGAACGAAACGTTTATATTTTCATTAATTAATTTGAGTTCTTTGTGGGAAATGCGGGGGTGTTTTGCAGGCGAATCGTATATGCAATACATCCAAACCACAAAACAAAGAACACCGCAAATGCCGATCACATAAAAGACAGAGGGCCAGCCACCTGCAAACCCACTATTGCACAAGTATCCCGATAAAGGCATCGCTACAACAGCACCGAAATTGCCGCCCACTTGGATAAGAGCTAATACAACTGCCCTTTCGTGGCGCGGAATCCATTGGGCCAGGAGGACATAAATGGCAGGAGTAAGTATACCCTGATTTTAGTAAAGGTATAGAAATGTGAATTTATTAAAATATTTCAAATTAGATGTACCTGAGCTAATCCGGTTATAACTCGGAGTAAAATCAGAGCAATTGGACTCCAATAGGAAACTACAGGAGTTAAGAACGTAAGGATAGCTGAGGAAAGGGTTACAAAACCACATAAATATCTTACGCCAAATATATCGGCCAATTGTCCGCCTTTTCGGAAATAAATATTAGATTTTTCAGAACTTAGAATGAAATTATCGATTAGTTTTACCGTTAATATTAGTGGCGATATAGCCATAGTAAAAGCTGCCCAGAATGTGACCCTGCATTGACTCCGACCAAATAAAGTCTCCATCCTGTGAATATTGAGTGAGCATGGTTAATTAATAGACTTAAGATCAAGTTGAACTAACATCACTGTTTTCACTGATATCATTTGCATCGTAAGGACAGGTATCACTCGAATCTATTGGCGTATATGAGTTGTTTTGATTGATTTCCCTGAGTCCGGTGCCGTTGACCATCGCCACAATAGTTACGCTCATATTAGTTCTTATGGTATATGACAGTGTGTTAGAGATGGCGGCCACTAATACTACCACAAAACGGGTCGGAATACCGGCTTTAATGAAAAAGTCAATTGAATGGAAAGTTTGCGAAATTTTAATGTTATATAGTGGTGAGAGCACCACCATCTGAGGAGTGCGCTTTAAATAACTTACCACAGCCTTCATTCTTGATATCATTTATAGCACTTTTGAACGAAGACTGACTTTTAGTGCTTTTAACACTTTTGACTGATTGGGACCGAGATTTCGACATTACTTTCTTTATTGAAATTAAAGATTCAGTGCTTTTTGAAAACTTAAATAATTTTCTCAGATTTTATCCAAAATATTTTCATCTAATTTTATGTCTCGTTTCGCAGAAGTATTAAAAAGTTGATAACTTTCTGTCTTTCGCTTAAATAGTTTTTTGGTCCGAAATAATTGCTGCAATAAATCGAGAAATTAGTTGCTACTCATTTAGGAAATATTAGGTATACCCAGGTTTTATGACTTTAGGAAAGGCTGGCCATAGTTTATTCAAATAATAAAAATACTTGATTTTGTTCTATTTTACACCATAGTAAAAAATAATTAAAAGAAATAAATTGTGAACTACTAATTATGAACTAAAATGATAAAGAGGCGTCTTATGAATAAAGATCGAGCAATAATTATGAGTCCCTACAAATTGAAGACCTTGCCTATTCCAAAATTACTATCGGTATTAACTGCTACCTTATTCTTCAGACATAATAATAAATATTTTGAGAAAATTTTATTATAAAATATCATATTTTTTAATTGACTGATAAATAAACTTTTCTGGTTTTTGAAACTTTAAATTTGAATTATATTTTGAATAATTTAAGTTATTTTTTGTAAGCTTTTAGGAATGTGTGAATTTTAACAAATATACTGAACTGAAAATCATTTTCATTGTTAACCAATCAGACCAAAGGAGAAAATTTGTAGAATAAGACATTATATATATATATATA
>JAQIWP010001007.1:0-18079 GCA_034695525.1 Euzetes globulus | reverse complement strand
CTCTCTCTCTCTCTCTCTCTCTCTCTCTCTCTCTCTCTCTCTCTCCCATTCTCTCTCTCTCTCTCTCCCTAACGAGTGGAGAGAAGTTGAGATGAGGTCCAACCAATTGAGTCTAAAATCTTGTTTAAAAGATTTTCACTTTGAGTTGAAGCGATGTTATATTCATTAGTAAATTGTGATAAAAATGAATGAAACGCTTTGTTGTCTCATCCGATTCCAGACTCCTTTTATTGTGTGCGGCATTGCTTTGAGGAATGATAGGAATGGCAACAAAATTAATTTACAAATCATATCGAGGAGAACATATAAATTGGTTTTCAAGTATATCTCGTTATAAGCGTCCACCAAAAGCGTGTGACAGTCGGGGCGATGGGCGCCGAGTTGACTGAATGGTTGGGTTCTGGTTGGCATCACTGGCATCGCCACTGTCTTGTGTTGAGGCGAATGGCGCTCTCAGTTCTTTCGGACAGTTTTGTCGTAAAAAGACTTTCTTTCAAAACATATCGATATTTGATTTCTGTCTGAAGTAAGAGATAGTGGAGAGTGAGTGCAAACACATCTATGCTATCATAGCTCATATGGTGCCCGCATGTGAAGGGCTCATCAATTTGTTACTCATTCACGACCTCTCACTTAAGGTTAATACAACCAAAGATCTCATAAGTTTTTAAGAGGCGGTAAAGTCGGACCATCTTTGAAATGAAATGAAGCTGAGGAACAGGACTACTGATTGACTGCCGCCCTCTTCTCCTTTTGTTGAGACAGAGCTGACAAACACTCGGCGTCTCAAAGAGAGCGGCATTTTCTGCAAATTAAAAAAAACTCAGATTTGAAGTCATCGAATGTCAACATTTTTCTAAGCACCCGAACCACTAATTAAAAAATAATAATTAGGGACTCAGACACAAGTTAGCGATGAGGCTGTGCCACAAAACTTGGCATTAGATGCCCGAATGAATTAATGATTTAAAGCTAACAAATGACGGCAGCAGTGATTCATTTGAAATTATCTTTTGTTTGAGCTTTAATTTGTGATAAAATGTTTGCTTTTGATTTAACAACTTTTATGGACACAATAAAACGGTAGGCCTTCCAAAAGTAACTAAGCCGGTGCTAATGCAGAGAGTGAGAGTGAGAAATGTCAACTGATCTCAGAGTTTGTCCATTACTTTCACTATTATTAAGGTTTATCCAAAGAAATTCATCACTTGTGGGACTTTCTATTAAACTAATGGTCAGTTTCTGTTCTTTATTGATGTCTAATGTCAGCCGTGGATAACATCCATATTTCCGGCGCTCACTTAACGACAACGACACACCAGACCCTGTTTAAAATGACCGGCGCTCTAACAGCGGTGTAATAGTGTAAACGGAGTTGACTGGCAGTCAACGCCATTATTGGTCTAACGGTTACTACAATTGTAGCGGAAATTACAACCATTTTATCAGTATTTGTATTGACCTTTGCTTCAAATTATTTGATTGTCAGCACTGCTATCACATAATGTAACCAAATACAAATACAAGTGATAGAGGATAGGTCTGGTAGTAAAGCACACGCTCTCTTGCGTGCCTCACATCCAACCGGAAAGCCAGGCATACAGTTTTGCGCTCTTTTACTTTTGTACAACTTTTAGAACTAAGTTATTAATGCTATTAATTATAAGTGCAAATGAAACGCTGCAGAAGAGGCCAATCCATACATTGGATCTTATTTTTTTGTGGACTTGTTTTTCTCATCCATACAAAAGTGGTTTTGTTCGACACTCTATCGCCAGATAATAATGAAAACTCAATAGAGATCTGTTGTTTCGAGGCTTCAATTTTCTAGTCTTACGAGTGAATAATGAGAGACATATATACGCAAAGAGCAGCTGTTGAGTGGATGACTGAGCCATGAATTAAAAGAAATCGTTCACACATTGGAAAGCATGTCCTCATTCGCGTTCATAAGTTATTCATAACTAAGGACTAATTCAAAGCGATGCTTTGTATTTGATCCCAGAGCACAGTCTAACGAGAGTTACAACTCTTAACTCTTACTTAAGCGGAACATCAGTTTCACAAATCAGTTCAATGTCTAACAAACGATAACTTCCTTCGAAAAATTATTTATAGCCTCTTCTCTTCTATTGAAAGCTTTGACTCAACTCTATAGACTCTATGGATGTGCCGATTCTGTAAACTACTTAAAAACTTTTCATTTGAATTATTGCCTCTATTTGTCTAAAATATAAATTTCACGAATTCTCAAACTTCTGTCGTTTAGTCGACGACTTGAAAACATTTGAAGGAAATGCGATAAAATCAGAATCACTAAAAAATATTCTATCGATTTTATTCATAGCAAAAGCTTAACTTATTTTGTAGACATGCAACTAACTGGAGCACAAATAAACTATTTTGCTTACTCCAAATTCAGGCCTAATCAGCAATTAAAGTAATTAAGAAATTGAGAACCCGATAGAAATTATTTATTATTCTTTATTTTTGTCAATAAATGTTAAATATTATCTGAGATTCAGTTAATTTGATTTTAGTTGAAGTCTAGTTTTCCTCTGAATTATCAAATGTAATGAATTAGTCTTTTTGTTGAAAGTCTAAAAACTCATAAATCATTGGATCTTAAAACCAAATCATTCATTAAATGAATTCATTTATTAAATCATTAGTGAGTCCTAAGACTTAAAGTTTACAGAAAATAAAAAATAGTCTCAAAAATATGCTTGATAATCAAAATGCTTTTGACATGCAGTCACAGTCTGTTTGAAAGGAGCGCCATCTCTGGCATTAGCGACAGTATAAAATGTTAATCAATTGACTGGTCTTAATTTATTTTATTCTAAACCTGAATCATTATTTTATTCTATTTTACTTGCTTAATTTAAAATTTAAAAAATAAACCTTTAGCCTTAGCCGATTTTCAAGTAGTTTTATTTTAATCGAAATGTATTATAATCCTATTTGCTTGTTGCAAAGTGCACAGACAGACAAAATCAAGTTATAATAAACTAATTTCATGTTTAAACCAAAATGATTTAAAAGTGCGGCTCATTTCTGATAATGAAAAACAAATTTAATTCAATTAAATAAGAAAAATGTTTTAAAAATTTTAATAATTTGATAATACGGTAGTTTTGAGTTCATAGCAAATGATTAAATGATATAAACATTGACCCAATTGTTAATAAGGGATAACAAGTATTGAATGAGTTAATTGTTTAATAATAATAATAATAATAAGTTTATTAGGAATCCTAAGAATTTATTTTTTTATTCATTGAAAAGATTAAACACTTTAACATAAATTCGGTTCAATTGAATTCATTATAAATTTTCACACAATTGATAGAAAATGATTAAAATTCAATAAAAAAATATATAAATTCATAAATTGTGGAAATGAATGAGTTTAGAATATTTTGGTTTTGAATGAATGATAAGAAGAACACAACGGGAATACAAATTGATTTAAATTGTGCCTGAGTAATAAAATCAAAATCAATAAAACACCTGAAAAGTAAGTAAAACCGATGAAGAGTTAACGGGTGATAGCCGAGGCCTTCTGAATCACAGTATGGCACCATTTATCTTGAATTAAATTGCATTCAACTCTAAACAGATATTTTTATACTACTTTTTGCTATCCTTGGTCTTCTTTTACATATGTATTGCAATTTATTTTTGCTATGAAATAATTAAATCAATAAACCAATTCTAATAACAATTTACATAAATTTCAAAGAATTTAAAATTCAATTAAAGGCATCTGTTTTTACTGTTTTCTTATCTAATTTTAAAAGTGAGTTATTTATAATTCATTGCGATTATTAGTCCTCAGTATGTGGGCTCACATTCAGCACATTTCGATTTTATTTGACAAAATTAATTGTCGAACAGACCATCCATTTCCCCCTCAATTTGACTACATTGACCACGACATTGACCTGCAGTCTGTAAAAAATTCTGTTTAAGAAATCTGTTTAAGAAAATAATTCAGACATTTCAACGCACTTTGGCAAGAGTATATTGCAACTTGACAATGCTTGTTTATGATCAGTGATAGGCAAGGAGTAGCCTAGATTAAAAATATACCCACTAGAAATACCAACGGTGCTAAAATCCATTAAAAGATATGTTGACCAACACTATTTGGATGACATAGATCGAGTGATCTTGCCTATCACTCCTTTAAATATAATTTAAATGTTTATGGCAGAATCTAAGCTGCAATAGAATTAGCTTATTTTTTTACTCGGGGACAACAAACCCCAATAATTTGCTTAATAAAGCAAAAGGTCTTTACAATTAAACATTTTTGCAAAGTTTATTTAAATAAAAATTCAAGGAATGTCCAAGAGAATCTTCAATCGTTTGCAATTTTTGTTACATTTGATATAAAATGAAATGATAAGATATTACTCTTCATTTGAGTGCAATGTTTTTAAATATTTATATTTCGTTATAAATTATAATTTTTATTTGGTGAATACTTAATGTTTACAGATTTGAGAGGTTTAATATTATCTTGTTCAGATATAATATGGGAGAATGGTGCACATCAGTGGATAAAGAGGTTACATTAAAATTTACATAATTTTGTTAACTGTGAAACTATAATAAAATGTTAATTCAATTTTGTAAAAGAGTCCCTAAATATTAATTGTTTATTCAGAATAATATATGAATGAATCATTTGATAGCAGAGGCTGTACTCCGGTTCTAATGTGAGCCAACTCTATGCAAATCAATAGGAATCCAGAGCAGAGGCAGAGAACAGGCAGTGATTACAATGAAGTGATGGAGCAATCATGCGATCCATACAATAAATATAAAAGCAATTCATAAGGAATAACGCGAAATGAAATTAATGCTATCGTTTAGTGAACGCATTCTTTAACTTTGAGCACAACTTCAGTAATGGTTCGGTTGGAGTGAAAAGCAATTTACGCTAAAGACGGTAATCAGCGGAAAACTAAATGACTCATTAAAACTATTTGATTGCAAACATTTATGATTGAAAATCACAATAAAAGTTATTTTTTGCGAACATATTACGCAAATTTCTGAAGAAAAGAATCATTAAATTTTATATTAATTTTTCTTTTAAATAACTTGTTATTTATCCCTTTCCCTCTTCATTCAGAATATTTGATTGATTATTTTCTCTGCTATTAATAAATGTATAAATGTATAGAGGAAATCCGAGTAAATGAGATGGCTACAATTTTCCAGTTTAATCATATTTTAGTTTAAAATTAGTTTTCCTTTCAACGTTTATGATTTCATAAGCAGATACATTTAACTAGATAAAATTTAAAATTCGTACAGCATGCATATTCTTGATATGCATATCAAACAGACAACCCAAAGGTTTTTAAATTTTGAGGAATTTGTGAAAAATGCAATTTTGCACACTTTATGACTTCACGTCTAAGAAAACATTTTAATAAACATTTCACTGAATATTCAAATGAAACTGTTTTTGGCATTCAATCCGAAAACAGAATTAAGTGATTAATTAAAAAAAACTCGAGTTCTATGAAAGCACAGGAAGTCCTAAATGAAGATTTTAAAAAATAAATTACATGAATATATGTTTTTATAGAATACCCACAATTTTGGAAAATATTCAAAAAAGAAGAAATGATTTAGTTTTGTGTTTGCGATAATTGTGATGTAAACTCATTATTAGTGATTTCATGTATTGCTAACAAGTATTGCCATTACTGAGCGGAGTAACACATATGTGGATGTAATTAATCAAAACACTTCTTATGACACTCTGTTATTACACGAAAACCTGTTTCACTGCTCGACTTAATTGTCTTATTTCCAAAAAGAACTTCTTATTTAAAGGCGATGTTTGAGTTTGAATTATGAGCTGAATTATGGTTCAAATTGCGTACAATATTTTCAAAAAGTCATTTAAACTGAAAGCAAACGCATTTGTCCACAGCTTTAAACGATACGATCCTTTTATCTCTTCATTTGCTGATGACTTTAAAGACGCAACAAAAGAGTTTTAAATAAATAAAATGAAATACAAATTATTTAATTGCATTAAATTCATGGCTTAATTGAGTTAATCTACACTTTTGGGAATTTTATGTTTTTAAATCTCAGATTCAAATCACAAAATGGTTGTACCAAAGAGTGAGCCGACACAACAAAATGATGAGATCACGAAAACAAGAACTTATTTGCAGTTCAAACAAAAAATTCATTATTTGATGAATTACTGGATAGCATGCGATCGAAACTTAATAATCAATAAAAATTCAAAACCAAAGATTAACTGCGAGTTAAATAAGACATTAAGTATGACATAAAATATTTCATTATAATGAAGTCAGTCTATAGTGTCATAAAGTCATCCAAAAAGCGATCAAATATTCATAAACTTTGTGATAATTATCGAAAGTGAGACAAAGATTTGGTTTTTAGTTTCATTAATTTAAAGTTAGTTGTGAGGGACACCGCCTAACCCACCTAACTATGGCGTGTACTCAACTCACGTTGGTCAACACCCAAAAATCTCACTCTTTTCTGTATGAGGACGGGTGTATCGCATGTCTCGCTTTGCTATCTTAGCCACAAATTATAGCTGAGATAAACTATTCTTCGATATAATATGTATTTTATCCCAACTTTATATAAGAATAACTGCATTTTCCACAAATTAAATGTCACAAAATACACACCAAAACTATTCTGATCCCTTGCGTGTCAATACACTCTCACTCACAGCTCTTCTTCTTCAGAGAACTTTAATCAGAAAATAATGCCATAGTTTTGAATTTAGTGTCTATTATATAATAGTTTGTGTGCTATCTCTCTATGAAATATAATTTATTGTATATATTCTCATAATTATGTTCCAAAAGGCAGACAACTTTTTCATTATTAATATTCGTCGGGTTTTCGCTTATCTGTTATTATTCTTACCTTTTTCATCGTTATTATTATCGTTTTCTATTCACATTTTTATCCATCGAAATAAGAGCCGACACTTTACTCAAAAGAGAGCCATCAGAAGGTGTGCTTTCGTTGAATAATTAGAAATTATTGTATTTTTTATTTGAAGTCAATTCGATGTTAGAATTCATTAAATTTTTCGTAATTCACTTTATCGTCAAATGATTGGACCCTTAATTATGAGGAAAGCCATACTTATTATAATAGTCGTACATTGAATAGAGTTTTTCAGTCGTTTCTTCAATTGAATGATAATAGAAAAACATTTTTATTGAAGGAAAAAGAGAATAGAGTTTCAAATTGAATATTCAGTCGTTTCGGTGTCGACCGCAGAAAAAATCTCATTCAATATTTCTAAAGCTCTTCAATAGTTATGTTTTACTCGGATATATTCAATGGCTGTGTCCGTCCGAAAGAATATCAGTGAAATTCAATTAGAGTCAGTAACGAGAAACCTATGATTATGACACCAGACCTGAGCAGATGGAAACACAAAACAACTACTATTTATGACTACGGTATATGAAAATCTAATTTCGAGGGCTTTTCTTACATAGACTTGGTTTTATATGAAAAGCACAAAAACATGATATTAGGGCGAATTGAGAGCAACTCTATTAGTGTTTTTATCTATATTTGAAAACTGAATTATCATTTAATTAATATCAGGATATTTGTGTTTAACTGATTCTATAATCAATCAAAATTGGATTATTATAATTACAAATTCTAAGACGACTCACATTTATTTCTAATTCAAACCACAAAATCAAAATTATTTTCAATTTAATGAATCAAATAATTAATGAGAGCAATGAGTGAATCCAATTTCGAGCAATGATTGCAAACTTTGATTCAAAAAAATAATTTTCAATTGAAATATTGTAATGGAGAGCAATGAATGCAATGAGTCAGTGCAGGTGGTCTGAGGCCGACCCTCAGCCAACAGCTATCAAAAGGACCGCAATTGAGAACCGACACAATGCTCTTGACTTTTATTACTCTTAAAACAAGATTCTTGGGTTTTTCATTCAAGTAAATTCATTTCAAATGAGTAGAATCACTATGATTTTGCTTTAAAACTTGAAATCAATCTTGATAAATAATTGGGTACCTTTATATTTAGTTCCCATGTTAAATTACTTTCAAATAATATTATTCAATGTTATTATTATTATGTTGTATACACTGATTTAATAGCACAATATATTTGGCTAAAAAATAAGAGGTGACCATGACTAATTGAATGGGTGATTTGGAAAAAGACGCATTTAACTGCATGTTACACGGTAAAGTATGAGACTAAATTAACAATCAGCAATACAGGATGTTGCAGAAAGAAGCTTGTCTCTATTACAGTTCTTTTTAGAAGAGTTTCTTTGATGGTCTCTGGTTAATGAAAATTATCCACTGATCCTATTGAAAGAGCTTACTGATCCCAGTTTCCCAAAATCTTGCGGGCAAAAGGAAACAATATAATTTTTTTTAATTCAATATGATTTAATCAGGAAAGATATAATTTAAACCAAAGTGGGTTATGCGGGCTTAAATAACTTGTTTATGAAATTAATTTATTCTCAATCTTAATTGGTTTTAGCTAATTTATCAATTGCATATCGATGCTCAGCACAGCACAAACCTGCAATTCTTTGTTAATTCTTGTGTGCAAATCAAAAATAAAACGGGTTCTTATAATTGGTCTTAGATATCAATTCAAGTATTCAGTGTTCAAAACAAGTATTAAATTGTGTTTAATTATGTTATCAAATGTGTTATTCAATTCAAATGATTTACCAGTTTTTATATGAAGTTATTATCGATTTTTAAGCGAACTGTCGGCAAATCAAAGAGTTAGCGATTGTTCATCGTCTTAATTAGTATCTGACAATCGTGTGGTCCTCTCGGCACAGAATGACCGCCGAAATACATGTATTATTGTTTGAAAATATCGTGTCTTAAGTTATGTTATGCTGAGCTATAAAAATGCATTTTTTTTTGCATTCATTACAATTATTAATAGCTATAAATTATTAGTTAATAATTATGCGTTCAATTAATACCATTTTTCTAAAAACATAACGACTTAACTGATGAGTCTTAGGATGAGATGCCGACTGAGAGGGGCACTCATTTGTGCCATCATTGGCACATGCACTGAACAAAACTCGTTGCAAAAGGGCGTAACTGACCGTTTGGGCGAATTATTTTGAATACGAAGTGGCCATAAGATGATTGTGGATGTAATACCACCCAAATAGTCAGAGCTGAGCGCCTCTACAGGCATGTAATACCTGTGTTCTCTCTCTTCTCATTATGATGTCTTTGTTTTGTTAAAATGATTATTTGATGGCTCATTCCCTGCTCTATGAGTCGGCTCTTTCTCGGGATCTCTCACTTGTCTGCGTTGGTTAACGTTGGCAGCGATGGCACGAACTGACCCCTGACATCATCAACATCTCATTGAACGGCTCTTTACGTGCGCCTCAAAAGTGATGCTTAAATATAATTGATATTAGAAGTTGTCTTTTGTCTGTTTTCTTCGATACTTCACGCAAACAGTTATTATTAGACAAGAAAATGATGGCTCGAAAGCGGATTCTCATTATTTTAAACAACAATTTAATTTTTCTTGTGATTAATTCCTATGATTTTATCTAAAAACCATGTTTTCAGCCTTTTTTCGGTTCAATACTAATTCGTTAATAACTTATTTAATGCAACATATCTTTCATCTAATATTTATTGAATTATATTTATGACTAAGTCCATCATTTTTAAAATCTATAACTAAATTAGCAAAGTTGTTTTCAAATGCATTCAATAAGTTGGTTGTGAGAGTATCAAGTTGATAATGATTTCTCAATAATGAATAGAAACGTGTTTACCATTAGACGGCTTTGAATACCACACACACACACAGAATATGATTTGAATGTATGTTCATAAACACAATCGATTCCATTAAGTTTGAAAATGTTGGTCTCATAATATGCCAGTTCTTATCAATTACATGACAGCACAATTAGAATTATATGATAGAGTGCTGTCATATTATTATTTAGAATTATAATGACTGTTGGCTTCTAATCAAAATTATAGTCGAGAAGAAGGCACTGCTATTGACTCGAAGCCTAAGCATTGTTTGCTGAGTATACCAGAGTTAGGAGCAGTGCCTGTCTTAATGACCTCTCAATGATGAAGACTTTTAGAAGAAATGACAGAAACGGCGGCGGCTTTTCTTCTCGTTCAGGCTTTTATGCTTAAGGTGTGAAACGGGAGGCAACGCTATACACAATTCATGAGCCGACGCTTCACTTTTGCCGCCTATGCCTAACATCCATAATATGATCCATAATTTTTCAGGTTTTATATCCTAAAAAGCACACGATTTTTGACGTCAAGGCTTTAGACGCAAAACGTTTCAGAGCGTATGATATAGTTTTTTGATGTTTTCAGCTTTTAGGCGATGTTTTGATGTTTTCCACTCAAATGTCTCGCAATTAATCAATACATTAGTTATTATTAAGACATTAGGTTTAGCCCTAAAAGCAATATTTCTGATACCTATTTGTCCGGATTTATATAATTAAGTCATTAAATAAGGACTCAGAGCCGTCACAAACTCTATCTAATGATAACAAATTTATTGCTTAATTTGTCTATTATTTTATGAAATATAACACATATATTAAATTTTAATCAAAATTTCAAATTTATATCAATTGATTTGAAACTTTGAAGTTTAAATTATAGTCTTTGCAATGATCAAGTAATTACTGTTTCATGATTTTCCGAAAGATAATCCTTGAGGAATTCTAGAACTTTTAATCAAAATAATCATCTAGTAGGATCTTGTAAACATTTTAATCAATTTAAATGAATTATTTCTGAAATTGATATCAAAGTTTTGCAAAAGAAATTAATTTTAACTGAAATTTAATAATTACCGCCAGAATTGATTGCATTTTAAAAATTCAGTTATCCTTGTTAACCATCTTATAATAATTAAAAATTAAGACAAACTCAGTTTTGTGAATTATTCTTGTCAAACTAAGATTTTGATTTCCACAGAAGATCTTGGAATTTTTATTTAGGATTCTATGACAGAAACAACAATTTTATAAAATATTTGTCATAAATTTGAGCTTCATCATTATATTGACTAGCTAATATTTCGTTTACAAAAGATAGTTTTAGAGTTATCTTTGACTCCAATTTGTCTTTTGAATTGTGAGTCAAATGAAAATACTTATAATTGGATTCATTGTTAGTAGAATAAGAGGAGAGACATGCATTCATTCTGTGCAGTCTTTTACTTATCACAATTCAAATGTGGTATCGATTTTTCAAAGATTAGATTACATGCGAAACGGAAGGACAGTATCAATGATTTTAATAAATGTCTAGTCTTTGAAACGGAGAAGTCTGTAGTCTAATGATAACCGCTTTCTGTGTTATTCTGTGCCGCTGTTCTCCGGACTTACAAATCTTGAGCCAACAGAATATTGTTTTCGACAGCGCTGTTCACATATGAATATATTTTTATCAATGATGTTATAGTACACCACATTATGAAAGCATTAGCCAGGAATTTTAATGAGAGCTATCCCTACCCCTTATCTGTGCGATCAATGCAATGTGTGCACAGTCTTCGTTAGCGTCGCCGCTCTATTACTTAATTACTGATATTCTAAACCTACTTCTATTCAGTGGTGCGAACATAAGATGATGTCATTTGCTTTTATTACAAGAATATCATTAATTATTTTCAATCAAATATTAGAGTTTCAAAAAAACATATCAGTTATTGCATTGAATAAAAAAAATCAATCGAAATATAATTTTATTTATAGATAAACTATAGATTGCAATATATATTCATTTCGGAACTTTTTTTGCGAATAGAAATGTCATTTGAACTAAAATAATGATGAACTTTGAATTCCTATATTTAGAACTCTGTTTGAATGCAAATGAGTTATAATTAATTAAATTATTGGAAATGAAACACATTTTGAAAAACGAAAAAAGATAATCGTCTGAGTTATCTGTCGTATGAGACGACTGCTTACGAGAGGAACGAACGCATACAATGTCGGCTCGGATTTGGTGTTTTTGATATGTTTAGCGGTAATCAATCTCGAGTGCAATTTGGAAACACTTCATCATTGCTAACGAATGGATGCACAACAACACTATCTGATGAAAAAAGTCTACTTTTAGAAGACATGCAGTGATTATGGTTTGGCTGCAAAACTCGTCTCTCTTTGAAATAGTTTTCATTCTCGCAATCAGTGACACAAACATATGCTTTACTTTAGATCATATCATTAGTTTTAAAATTTTCAAATTAATTATACCATGTTCTAATCGATTTTAAGCCTTTCTCGAGTAAAATCTGTCGTTCCTTATTTATAAACAGAAGAATAAGTGCAAGTTTAGATAAGAGTGGATAAGAGGAGAGCCACAACTTTAATTATTTTTGAATTAGTTTTAATTTTGATAAATTCATGTATTGATTATAATTTTCAATAAAATCTAAGATTTAAAAAATTGATTGCGTTTTGGCTCAGAATAAAATCTCATTTACTGTTATAAATTATGTGACAGAATTTGGATTAAGAAAAAAAAAATCTCCGACAGAGAGGCAGCACATTTTCAATTATAAAAACCACATATTTTGAAGGTAACGACTCTTTTTGCGAATTGCCTCTGGTCATATTTGAATAATTATATTCAGAATATTCAATGATTAAGTCTTCAAAAATGATTGAAAAATTATTTAAGTTTCAAACTTAATTAGACGTCGATTAAAATTAATGGTCGGCAAAAATGATGAGCTAAGCTATCACGTTTTAATCAATTAATTACTCAATTGACTTTCGATAAAAATTTAGATTATTACCAGCCTCAACGTTCATTCAGATGTATTCGTTAGTTTGTCGATCGGGTGATCAGGCAATTCCCAAATTTATACAATTATTAGTGAAAATGTAAATTCAGCAAAGAATCGGAAGTCTAAACATTCGTTTTTAAAACAAATCCTGCATTTTGTTGCCGACAAATATACGAATGGATGAAAAGTTCGGAAAATCTATAACTAAATCATAAGTCATGTCATCGAACACTAAATGAGACGTTATGTAAATATTTCTCAATTCACTCGAATGGTTACGAAAAGTGTTTAGTTTTCGAAGAAAATTGAGCATGCTTCCCCGATTGGCTGCATTAGCTCTTCAATTATCAAGTCGTTCATCAACTGAATCCTTGAGAATGTCATTCCCCCGACGTTTGTCTGTTCGGCAATTAATTTGCATAAAAAGATCAGAAAAATAATTTTATGCTGAAATGACTCTTATAATTAAACCTGGATAAATGTAATTATCTTTTTCACTTAACTAAAAATCCAGTGATATCTTAATAAATATGAGCCAATCCATTCATTTGTCATTTTCAGTGTCTTCAAAATTGCAATTAACTCAAAACATATGAATCATAAGGTTTTGTTTGGCTCTAACTCTTCACCAAAAAATTATTTAATTTTCTCATAAGAAAACATAATTAAAAGTCAGTGAATTTCCAATTTATTAATATCCCAAACATTTGTTATTAAAATACATGTTTTTATAGAATAATTATTATTTTTTTATTCAAATAAAAACTTAATGATTTCCTTAAGACCATAACTGAGTGAATATACAGATCACTGATCTTCTCTCTCAAGTTCTAGCCATTAATGATTGTCCAAAATTTTTCTTTGTTAATTTTTTTACCTCTTATAATTTAATGGTTTAATATGCAAAGAGAATGTCAAGTGCTATAGTGAACAAGTAAAATTCAGCAATAAAATAGGGCCGGTATATACTTTAATGCCTCCCATAAATAGAATGATCATCCTACTTGATTGGCTATGATTTAATATTTTTCTCCTGAGCGAGTTCTATAAATTTATATTAAACTCTTGGAAAATTATCAAAAATTGCGATTCTTTTTAATTTGAATCAGTTTTAAGATGAATACAGTAGTTATCATTGAAAACTACTTTATTAGATTTCTTGTTGAATATGTGGTCACTTTACGCATAAGGAATCTCAATTATTCCAAAAAGAAGTGTGGCAATTTAAAATATAGATGATAGCACAGTTGGATACATTATATCTTTTATTTGTTTTGAATTGAATGTTTTCTCGGTCTGATCAATGACCATGCTAAGCCTTGACTAAGGAATTTGATTTTTTTCTGTAAATGATATTAAGGATAATTTGTGCAATGATTGGCCGACCACTCAATTAAGTTGAGCTAATTTTGGCTCAATTTTGCTTATTTTCTTTGAAATTATCACTTCATTTATCACAAAATATGATTGATTTACAACTTCTTCCAAATAACCATATCTTTGAAGTGAATTCCGATTCAATAATTGCTTTTGATTTAAATTAATGATAAAATTCTTATAATTACTCAAAAAGTGATTTTTTCCTCAACTTATTATTTCAAATTAGAAAATCTGATAATAAATTTGATTAATTATTTTAAAAACAAAATAAAATGGCGAACCTGTGAAAAGTTTGGTCCAAAAGTTCTTTTAATGCCTTTTTATGTTTAAACTGAAAAAAGGTCTAGCTCTTTCTTGAATTAAACTAAAGTTTAAGTTGTTTGACGACCATTTATTGTCAGATTTATTGGCAAATATTAGACTAAAATTGTTGGCATTTCAAGTTGATTGTGATAAAGACATATTTTGGAAGATTCTCAAACCCTTCAATGATTTCAAAATAATTTAGATTTAGAATAATGTGTTCAGTGATTCCGAATCTTTGTTCCATTATCTTGGAAGTGTGAGTAAAGTCAACACTTTTGACTCTTTTTTAATTGAATAGCAATCATTTGAGAATCAATTGACTCTAATTTTCAGATCAATTAATGATTAATTTTGCATAGTTTGAAAAAACTATGTCGTAATGCATTTGTTTGCAAATAAAGAGAAATTCATTGTAATAATGATGTGATGCGGGAGTGAAGAGGGCTTTTGTCAAGAATAGTGATGTCTTTGGCAACTGATTCCAAAAGAGCTAAAAGTCAGATAAGCTAAACAGGAATAGAGACTAAAAGATTCTTTCATTAAAGAAGATCTACTTCTGTGTTATTGAGTGTCGTCTAACAGTCTTATCATTTCCATCCGTTGGACCGACAGCTGAGTTGACTTTCTTTACGCTCTAACGAAACAGATATTGTCAGACGAATAGAAGTCTGTTCATAACCAACACTGACTTAATTTAACTCAAATATAATCTAACGTTCTCTGACTTCTCTGAACTGACAAATATTTCGTTGTTTACAAAAACTTGAAATAACTTCGAAGCAAAAATTCAATGACATTAATATAACCTCAAAAGCATTAAATAAAAATCAAAGACAACAACTCTTTCTTTAAATTAATTATTCGTTATTGCAGATGAAGTCAGAAGACATCAAATGAAAAAAAACGAATTTACTTGTTATGATCTCTGACTACAATTATTGATATGATCTAACGCTTGGGAAATATCTATCCCTTGAGAAACACCCGAATAATTAGAAAAGATTTTTTGGTCTTCTCTTCGAATCCCGCGATTCTCACTGTTTTTTTGATCGCATTGTCAACCATTGAATAGGTAGTCATCACTCAAATTATATATTAGTGGTGACACATGACATACATTTTAATTTAGTTGCTGTTCATCTTCCATATCATCTTATTTTGTGGTTTACTTATACATTGGATAAAAAATGTTTGACTTTATTTCTATAATTCAATGCATATGACAATTGAAATGAGAGTTCCCCAGAGAACAGAAAATCTGCCAAATAATCAATTTTGAGGTTTTTTTTCATTATTAGATGACTTGAGGTAAGAAGAAGATGAAAGTTAAGACTCGAACACAACTATAATAAATAAATAAGTAGTTTGAGAGGAACTTAATTGACTCGAATTACTTCATTTTGAGAATATGTCAGTCATCGACACCAGAATCCAGTGCTCTAACGAGAGGACTCGGCACTCAAACACACACAAAGCTATTTGACTGATGAATATTACATAGATTTTAGGCAAATTGAACTAAGAAATTGCGATATATTTGAGACAGTGCCTTGTAATTTAGTTTGGAATATGCCGGCTCTTTCAACAGAGTGTGTGGTCGACAGTAAATATATCTAAAGTACTTTATTTTCTCCAAACACCAAAACGTGTACTTTTGCTAACTTAAGGCCCATTTTATTATTATTTTGCTTTCAATTCATTTATATAGCAATCGTTTATTCATTGAATACAAAGTCAATGTCAGCAAAAACATCATTTTTTCAATGGTCTGGTCTTCACTTTCACATAACTTTCTGTTAAATCGCTTTCTGTTTTCTCACTCTTAAAGCCTTAAGAATTTGGCTGAAGTCAAGAGTTGAAGAACTTCTTAGTCTCTTATTTTCAAATTTAATTGATTTGTTTCATTGCTTTCCAACATAATTGCCTTCAATTTTATTTCTCACATTTCAAGCGAACAAAGAATCGCAAAACCAATCATTTTATGCCCAGAATAATGATTACAAGAATATATGGCTCAACAAAAATACACTCAAATGGCAAACAATAGCGCAATGAAAGTAATAATTTTTAAATGTACTATATTTCTATTGGCTGTCAAATAATTGGATGTCACCTCCGTATGTATGGTCGCAATCATATTATGTGTTTCAACTTCTGTTTTTTCTGCTTTTATTCCATCCTATAATAGCAATTAAAGCTATAATATTAGTCGAATTGCCAATAAAAAAAGTGGGCGACACTCAACTAACTTATAATATAGACTATGCCTGGGCTAATGTGTGCCTCTTTCTGATAATTACTAACTATTTTGATGAAATATTTCGCTTTAATGGACACTTTCTATCAATATATAGTGTTATCAAAAAATTAATTTCGACTTTTCCCACAATTCACTCAACAATCTATTGGATAACAAAACAAAAATTCTAAATTAGAGGTACAATGAAAATGGTTTATTCGGTAGTCTATAAGTTATACCTGAGTTGCGCTGTTTTTGTTACTTTCTTTTGGAAATTTCTGACAAAAGCTTATAATTTAAAGTAAAAGTTGATATTCCGACCACTTTCTAGTATTAATTAGTTGTAAAAAACAGCTCTTATTTGAGTGAATCTCTCGCTTCATATGGCGTCCAAAACATATAATTTGATTTCAAATTTGCGGAACTCAATACAAACCCAACACAACAACTGACTAAATATTAATATTAATTTTAATACGAATTATCTTTTTTTTGCAGACTTTGTTTACAGCATTTCAACGATTGAATTAAAATTGTGGCTAAAATTGAAAGGAAATAAGTTTTTTGAACATAACTTCTATTGTATTGAAAAATCCATTATTTCTTTCAATTTATGTTCAATATATTTGTGGTGACTCCCAGTTTGTGCGCTTCGTCTTCATTCGTGTCCGTTCTTATGATTCAGTCGCCAGACTTAATGAAAGAGCGGTTACACCACTCAAGATATGGTTGTGCACTAAACAACCAGTAAACAAGTGGCACATGTGTCGGCTCATTCAACAAACTGATACTTCTTTTGTATTCTAATACAACTGAGCTATCAATTAAGTGATGACCGGATTCACAGCTTCTATGGTTAAGTGCTATCCGTGACAAAAACAGGCATTCCTATAGTGGTTATCAGTGGCTATGGCTTTGCTCATTCATAACTAATAATTTAATGACTCAATAAACTCGTGACAAATAATTTCAATAACAATAATAACTGATATGAAAAATAAATTTCTTAAAGAAATAATCAAATCATTGCTCATATTATCAATTATTGTTGAAAAACATGGAATCACTGGACTTGTGCTGAACTTCGTGACCAAATCATCGAAACTTAATTTATGTTTTCTTAAAGAAGAAAAGGAGAAAATTGTGACTCATTTCCAGTTGTATTCACTTTAGAAGTCAGGCTTTGAAAATGAAAATGAAATATAAAATCAATTATTATATATAAATGATTTTCGAGTCGATTGAACTGCACTCTGAAAATAATGCTTTAAACTTTGTTG
>JAQIWP010001006.1:0-18084 GCA_034695525.1 Euzetes globulus | reverse complement strand
CTCTCTCTCTCTCTCTCTCTCTCTCTCTCTTTCTTTCTTTCTTTCTTTCTTTCTCTCTCTGCTCTGATTTAGTTAGGAAACTAACTTCTAGTTCATATTGAGATACATTAGGATCTATAGAGTCATTATTAGCGTATTATATGTCATATCATTTCATATAATACTCGTCTGTCTGAAGGAGGAGGACATCAGTGAACACATGTGGAGAAATGGGCGCACATTTACTTATTTGAGAGTTCCATTAGGAAAGCATGTAAAATGACCACAGTTTACAATCATTTGGACAAGACTTGTGATGATTCTCACTAAGCCTGTGCTCTCAGAGAGAAAGTGAGCGCCTCTTAAAAGAAGGCCATAAATAATTAAGAGCCAAAACAGGATATGTCGCTCTATTTGGGAAAACTTTTCACTAAATTGACATAAACTTAGGGTCCAACTGGAGTATTGATAGAGAAGCCGATTGAGTGAAACATTATATTTCTCCCTGATCACTGATCACTCATCTCATTCACCCTTTCCCTGAAGTTGACGTTTAACTGATTTTTTATGTTCTGGACTTTAAAATTATATCAAAAAAGTGTGTGAACTCTACCGGAAAGCCCATCTGAAACATATGCTTTAAATAAGACTGTGTCCAAAATGTCTGTGCATTTTGAAACAACAAGAAAACAAGATTTTATTAAAAGTCTGTCCTCTCCTTCCACTATTAAAAGCACTTTTTATTTGATTTAAAAATAGACTTTTAGTATCCGTTTTAGTGAAAAATAAATTTTTTCATTGAACTTAATTTTCAATTTCTATTCGTTTCACTCAAATAAACGATAAGTGATTTAACTTCGAAAAAGATGTCAGAATCGAAGATGTTTTCACATTTACTTTGATTATGAAAAACATTTCCAATTTAATTGATTTATTTATTAGTATTTCTTTTTAGAAAAATTCAAAATCAAACTCAGTTCAAAAAAGAGCGGCCGATGACAGACAGACATCTGCTCGGAGAGTTTTTTAGTTTTATTTATATTTCAAATCACCTATTTTTCTAATGTTTTGACTCTGAAAAAAATCGGTTCTTCTGATAGCCTCTGGTCGTAAAAACGCTTTTTATGGCCGACTCTCACATAATATAACTTTTGAAACCGACTTTTCAAAAGTGAATTTTAATTTCCAAACCTTATATTCCTGACTGAAATTAATAAAACATTTTTAGTGAAAGAAATACTTCTCAGATCAGTTAAGATTATTGATTATCTAATTTTCTCTCTTCTACCGGATATTTTGAGCTCAAAGTATGAGAAAAATGCAATTTTAAACTCTATTTAATGTTTTGACACTTAAGGAATCATTTGATACGTCAATGATTTGGGGAATTTCTCAGCCGATATGCTCAGTCACAACGGGTTATGTGGCTTACACTCAAATTCTTTCAACAAAATACCACAGACATTTTTCCATCGATTCATTTTTGCTAGCACTCATTACTCTTTACAAGTGTAAAAAATGCAGAACTCCTTGTCTGTTTCTGATAGACTATGCCTATCATGGCTCCACTTCCAAACATTTCTTGTTTCAACCGAATCTCAAATACATTAAATTAAAATTTTCAAGTTTCAACCACCAGGTATTTTTCTTTGAACACCCTTTGCTCATTCTTATTTGTCTGAGAGGATAATTAGAAAATAAAAGGAATGCCTGTCTCATTTTGAAAGCAAAGGTACCGTCTTTTAGTGTTCATTAGAAATGCTGTAAATTGTAATCTTTTTATGTACTACTCATTGAAATGATAGACAGCACTGGTTATAATGCAATGCTGTTTATCATTTGAGTCGCCGATTATTCGTCGCTCGAAATTTAGTTAATCTAATATTTATTTGTTTATTAACTAAGAAAAGTATATAATAATAAATTATTTTTCTAAACGATTAGTTCAAGCATTTGATTTATTGCCCGATTTTTCTGCCATTTTATGAAATGTTGGTATTTATTAACTTTTTTATCTTTCGGCAAATCGTCTCTTTCTTTAAATAATGTTAACATATTTTACTCTCTACTGTTGTGACATATTTTTAATAGAGAAGAATATAAATGACACTAAAAAATATTAATATCAAAATTCTTTACTCATCGAAAAAATTTGGAGGATTTCTCTCTTCTATTGTTGTGTACATTATATACGAGAAATATTTCTCTCTATAAAGATTTTTTTGCATCTCTTTTAACTAATATATTATTGTTATTATTGAAAATGTAGTCCAAAAGCATTTTCATGAAAGTTAAGGCACTCTTAAGAGTCTCATAATTAGCGATAAGAAAGAGAGCGACAGACGAACCGATGCTCTCTTTTAAGAACAAAGCGTTTAATTGCGATCAAAACGATAAGAAATTTTAAGATCTTTTACTTCTTCTTCTTATACTAAACAAACTTGAATAGTAAAAGGCGATTATATCAGTCGTTAAACCAATTTTATTCCTCTTTAGAGCTCTTTTAAATAATTTGAATTCTTTTGCTTGTTTTTAATAATTCAATCAATTGGGAGACAATTGAGGATCAGATCATTTTTTAGTTCGATAAACAATTTTTAGTCTTTGAAATGGGAAATGTTTAGACAAAAGATAATAGTATTTATATAATATTTTAGATAAAATCTTAAACAATAAATTATGTAAATATAGTTTCAGAATATTGTCCCTAAAATTTATTTAAATCCCAAGTAATTTTGAAGTGATTTTTGTCAAAATTATAGTAATATCCAAAATATTTAATCGTTATTTGGGTTGAAAATGACTTTTTCGTATAAAGAATTTCTTTGAAGTCTAGTTTACAGATAAATATACTCTCGAATTGAATGACATCTGAAATATTTATTCTAAAAATATTTGCTTTCGAGTAAAGCGAATTCAATACTCATTACTCATTGCATTGAATGAAAAGAAAAATAATTTTTATTCATTTGAGAGACCGAATCGATTATGAAATACTATAGAATTTACGATCCGATGATAACAACAAATATTTTCAATCGATATTCAATTATCTATTAATTAAGAGCCAAGAAATACATTCAGTATTTAACGAATGAGAAAAAAGCTAATTATTACTTAACTGATTGAATGTCAAGTATCTATCAAAATATTTACTGTTTATTCAATAATGAAATTCCTTTCGACACACATTTGGCAAAAAACGCATTTATTTAATCATTTTATTGGTTTTTCTATAATTTTTCAAATAAATTGAAATATTGAATGAAAAATTCGAGTTTTAGTTCATAGATAAGGTTCTGGTAATTTAATACCCCAGCTTCTTCAATTCTAGTTAAATGTTAATTATAGACTGAGTTAATCAAGATTAAGTAGAAAGAAAACACTAATGAAGGTTATTAAATACACTCAGACTGTTCTAAAATTATTGCTGACGAGTGAGTTGGAGCAACAATTTCACGGTACTCTTGCTTGAATTATAATCTTAAATTTCATTGGTTACATTACAATTATATATAATATCTCCTTAATGATTAATTTCTAGAATATCAGGGAATGTTTTCTGAATAATAAATGCATTCATTGATCTGTTTCTAGCTAGCTAGATTCAAAAGTCAGAAATGAAATATAGACAAAGAATATGTTCAATGAAACGCCACATTTCTATTTATTTTGTCATTCAGTAAGACTTTGAAAGTCAACTGTAAGCCCATCATAACTTAGGCCTTGAATATTTCACACTTAAAACTTGTTCAAATCACAAATCTCTGGCCATCCCTGCACTCAATTGTCGGCTTTAATTATGTAAGACTTAAGAGTTTTAAAACTCATCTGTAATTCGATTCGCGAACACATTTGGCATTTGAAAAGAGGAGAAAATATACTGAAAAAAGTCAAGTCTTTGAGTCGAAGTTTCTCTCTTTCGACTCATTTTAATGATCCGTGTCTTGTAATCAGCGCTGAAACCATACAAAAACAATAACATGTTTTTCATCTTATATTTACTAAAAGTCTTTCCTCAACTTTTGCTACTAATTATCCAATTTCTCTGTATCTCCTAAAAAAGAAGAGCAAGAAAACTGATTTATGCTATCATTTTGATCGACCGTTTAATTTAAATTTCTCAAAAAGATTTTAAAATAAGTATTGAATAACTGTTTTTCGGGATATGAGAGACAAATCATTTAAATAAATATTTTGAAAATCCTGTTTGAAAACATAGAAAAATATAACCCAATAATTGTCTCAATGGATACGTAAATCAAGCGCTCAAAAAGAGTAACATATTTTGGCTGAAAAAATGCATTATTTATGAAAATGCCTTTATTTTGAAATGAATAAGAAAAATATGCGTTCAGTTTATGATAGGATGAGGAGAATGTCAATAATTCATTGTAAGAACAAAATTGTTTTTCTCATAATTCAATGGAATTTTGTGCAAAGTTTGAGAATTTTTTCGCTGCCATTAGTTTATTAGCAGTAGTTTTGTAGTCAAAACAATGCCATTAAAAGTCCGCAAAAATTTATACAAACGACAACTGAAGCAAATTTTCAAAAGTTATCTCGATTTTAAGTTTTGTTTTTCTGAATATTCTAATTATTGCAAGTATTGACTAAATTGTGTGTTTGGTCTGACAGATGCAACTGTGCCGATGTCTCAGCGCAGTTTTCCACCATCATTCTGGAACATAAATCATCAGCCTGTGCTGACGGCACCGGCACATCACCATTCGATTCATGCATCGTCGTCTTCATCATCAGGACTTTGTATACCGACGCCGGGTAGTTCCACGGCTTCACAGGTGCACGAGTTATATGCCAGTGCTGCAGACGCCTACCACCACAGCGGTGCCATACACCCAGCATCGTTACACCACCAAAATGACCCTTGGCATTATACATTGTCTGCATCAGCCGCTGCTAATCCCTACAGCGCCCACCATCACCATCATCACAGGGCAGCCGCCTCTGCCATACATGACTTAAGTAGTTATTCGAGTGCCAGCAATAGATTCAATGCACAGTACAGTTCACTGTTACTACAACCAGCTTCTATGCGGTCAACCCGCCTTACACCGGTGTCGGCCACTTGCACTGGCTTTGAGAAGGCAGCGCCTGACATGAGTTGGCCGACATCGGCCCGCTATCATCACGAGGCAACCATGAACTTTCCCGGTCACCACTCAATGGATCCGAGCAATTATAGTGCCAGTGCAGCTTATGGGGCGGCTATGAGTGCTGCCATGTCTGGTATGCGTTATAATCAACTCTCATATTCGTAGACAATAGTCATGAAAATTATTTTGGATATTGTTTTCGATATAATAATAATTTGATTATCGAATAGAATATTCTGTAGATATTATTGTCGAGAAAAATGTAATTATATTCGTATTCTTTTGGATTCTTCCACTTCCATATCCACTCGAATCGAACCATCAATAGATCAGAACAACATTTACGACTTATACAAACTGTCGGCCACACAATGCATGAGATCTTCCTACAGATGACTGCGTCAACCAAACCATCAAAAACTGAACAGAACCGTCGTTTTTATAGAGAAAGAGATCCAAAAAATATTATTATTATTCCAATTATGTATTCTGTGTTTCTTGACTCTCCCTGAGCGCTATGTGTGAGTATTTGTAGCACATATTGCATATTTATATAACCCTAATATGTATTGGTGATGGTTGGGGCAGTTTATAAGATATTGATTGCATGTTATATAACAGCACACTTGCACTCGACTACAGCACATACCCTAACAATAATTGTTTGGAACAGAATAACCTGAATATAGGTCTGGAAATGTGTAACTGAGTCTATATTATGCACACAACAGACAAAGTCAGAGCACATACACACAACTTTCTCAGCTATGCGGGGAGTTCAGTGTGTGTTGTGCTCTACCATTGCTGACACGCGCAATATCTGACTCCTTGGAATGCTTTCCGAAGTCATGTTCCGAAGTCTATCCCTATGGGATCGCATTGAATAAACAGATACACTATTTAGTGGGAACCGCCATCGCTTACCACTTGAATTTCTATCGTTTTTATTGTTCGTCACTTTTATTTAGCAATTGATTAACTGATTCTAATTGAGAGTCAGGTAAACTGCATTTCCTTTGCATCCCTATTCTCTCCTATGAGTCCAAATGAATATATTATGGCAAAAAGTGAACCGACCAGATTTCATGCTCTCCACCGATATATCTGATTCTCACTCTCACCAGAATACAAGATAGATCACTGTTGTCACACTGGCCCTAAACATATCCAAATATTCCTGTCCTCCTGTATCTAACTCAGTCTCTCCATAGCTCTAAAAACAACTGTTCTCCTAAGTAGTAACGACTAAGACACTCATCTCAGTCATCGTTAATTTTAATGCTCTTGGTCATAAACAATCTTCAATATTTGTCATGATTTTAATGACCAACAGCTTCAAGAGCTCATCGCATAGGAACCAAAAATAAATGCAATCCCTCTCTACATATATAGAAACAAAGCGTTTTATATATTAAAGATCAGAATAGTGTAATAAATATCGCATTAGAAGTTCTCAATGTTTTTCATAAATATATTGTCGTTGAAAACAGAGAACAATTTCATTGATGGAGAAAATAGTCAAAAAGAAAAGTCAGTACTTGAAAGGGAGACTCAAATTATTGATCGGATGGTCCAATAAAAGCCGTATTTTGACCGAATAAATGGCTTTCAATTCTGTTCTGTGTTCAGTGTTTGGCATTTCAATTGCGAGGACGACTTCACATTTTTTCCATCTCTTTCTCTCTTTTGAGTTTCTCTCCGTTTTCTCTCTAAGCTTATGGTCTGTTGTATTGAAATTTGTTTCGCTATTTGCAGTCATTCAGAGCTGCACTACTATTATTGCTATTACTTCTACTCAACGACTGATGCCATCAAAAGCCACTCTTTTTTTTCTGTTATTCACAGTTATGTTATTGAGAGAGTTGAGGCCTTTCCTCCCCGGCCAAGAGTACGACTCGCGTCGTCGACAATAAAATAATAGTCAAAGCGATTGTCATTCGGTTTAATAACACTTTGAAAGTTAATATAAATGGGATTATAGTGTTTAAGCACTTTATATGCCGTTTGCACAAAACTCTTATTCCTCCCTCACTGTAATGATTATGGCTTTTAATCGCATCAAACGTTTACTCTCGTTGTCGACGAGACTTCCGAAACTAATTTTCGGATTTAATTTTCCAACTCATTCGCAACAAATTTTCTCTTAGTTTTCAATTAAACCATTAATTCCTTACACTTGAGATCAATATAATTAAAATTTTTAATACATGGCTCACGAAATGTTCGTATTTTAAGTGACTTTATAGAAGTGACAGTTCACTGATCGATATCACACCGGAGTTGACATTTTTCCATGAATATAATATAATTCACTCCACGGAGAAAAAATAAAGCCACCATTATTCAATTTAATGAGAATTTTTATATTAAATGTAACTCTCCTCTCAAGACTGGGCTAAGAATATAAATATGAGTCGACTATCAAGTCAATTAATAACCAGTCAGAATATTGAGTCGTGAGTAGCTTGATCGAAAAAACAAAAAGTCAGAATATTTAGGATTAATGTAACCGAGGCATAACAGAATATTTTGGAATGAAGTGATTGCACGGACTTCCAAATGCCAGGCGTTTCAAATCATGAATGTGATTAAGAGAAGACTAAATGATAAGATTGGATGAGAAGTAGTTTTCATTTATACCGTTATCTTAAACGATACGCATATCTTACTTAAGGTTTATTTGACATTTTTCAACTCATAGGGTGACATTTGTTAGACCCCCCGGTGACCAGCGCTGTTTAATAAATTGCTAGACCAATCCATGAATATTGACTTTCTTTTCTCGATATTCTAGAACTATAGTATGTTCACAAAGTCCTCGACCATTCAAATGTACTTAAAAATGAATGTCAGGAACCAGTCACTAATAGAATAGAATAGAATATACAAGATACATATTTACAATAGAATATAGTGTTTGTCAAAGGCTTTGATTTTGGATTTTAATTAAATTTTTTTTATAATTTATAACTTTATAGACCTTTGCTAAATAATATTCTATTGCAAGACAGGTTAAGACAGTTTTGTTATTCTCACCTGAAATTAATTTTTGTAGCACATTTCTTTGGTCGAGAACTTTGTGAAAATACTATATTATTCATAAATTGAGCCTATCGGGGATAAATGGTTTTCTGAGTAGCTCCCACTTTAATTTTATTATCAGAAGCTGAGGGCCATTGATTTCTGAATTGCTAGATTTGGTCCCTAAGTCATAAATATCATAATTAACTTTAATAATCGCGTTAAACATTAAAAAAGGTTTATCCCCTAGAAAAAATGCTCAATTCTTGGTTTATTCAAAAATTACCTAATTCATCCCGATGCTACAATCCTGCTTTCCTTTAGTTTTCATAAATTAGTCAAACTATTTGCAGATTAATTATTAATAAAATTCGAAGAAAAATCAATTACTTTATTTCATAATAAAAAGTCTCAAAAGATTTTTGCCATTTAACTCATATTTAATAAATAGTTAAAGTGATCAAAAAAACTTAACAAAGGTCTAATTAGTTCACAATAAACTGCCAAAGACCGAGGTATAAGAATAGAGGAAAGGCTTCCTTTCTAACACATTTATCGCTGGATGATTGTGACCAATGATAACAAAAGTACAGATTAAAAAATGAAAGCGAAACATGAAATAGTGTCTGTCAAGTGATGAAAGATAAGGCATGAAATGGAGAGAAAAATAACTAAAATTAATGATTAAATTGCTATCAAATTAAATAATTAACCAAAAATTTGATTTTAATTTTTTCTATGCCTCTGATTTAGGTCTAGAAAATCCAGTGCAGGACTCGAGTAAAGATCTTTACTGGTTTTGAACATCACATTAATCATCAAAAAACAGTCTCAAAAACAGCAAAATATATCTTCAATTCTTGAGCCTCGAGATCGGATGCGATGGTTATTATTCTTCGAGAGCTTAAAACATCGATAAAAATCAAAGACCGAGAAAATCATTTTTAATGGATATAAATTGGACGGCAATAAGATATGGTATGCGATTTGCGTTTCACAGTCCATACCAACTAACGACTAGCGCACAGCACCGGCACAGCATAGACAGCCTCTTATGTGATTAATGCCCAGAATCGACGGCAGTTCTCTGCATAGAGACAGTTGTGAAGTCAATGCAAGCAAAAAAGTCGACACTTTCTCCAAATGGCAATAAGTTTTACCAAAAAGCAGAACATAAGTTGAAATCGAGTCAAAACGCGAAACAAACAAAAATGTAAATAAAAAGACAACAAAATTAATGCATCAGAAAAATAGAAGAAAACGTCTCAAGACTTGAAACTCGCTTTCAATTTGAAATATACATTAATTATGGCGTGACTTAAGACTGAAATAAACTCTAAGAAATACTTATTATTTATTTTCTATTTCAATGTTATTCAACAAAATGTGCGATAATTTTCTTTTTTCATTCAGTAATACAATTAATTTGATTTCAAAATTAGACAAACTTTTCAATGAAAAGAAAAGTGTAAGAGAAGAATATTCAGCCCTCAAATAGAGAAACAATGACTGAATCTACAGAATAGCATAAACAGCGCTCACACCCTCACTATTGCCTTGTCTTCTAAACCATGGAATGCCAGTGCCGTTGCCATTGAAACGGAACTGTATTTTGGATTATTCTGAGTGGAAACGAGTAAAAAAAAGTCAGTTTGTTTTCTGCCAAAACACAATACATCCCTTGCAATGAGTATTATTATTCTACCAGAATATAATCAGAGTATGAATGACACCGAGCTATATGTGTATTTGTGCGTAATCTGGTAAAATTTAGTTAAAATTTATTGTGAGCTTAAAATCTTTTTTTATTGAAATTCAGAAAATTTTGAACTAAATTTTTGCTGAACTCAGTCTTTACGAAGAAATTCTTGAAATTTTACAAATATGAAGGAAGTGTCGATGATTTCCAAAACCATTTAATCTTTCAACACTTAGAATCTGAATTTTGACGATTTTTTGAGGCGCAAGTTAAATTGACTAGATCAGCTTTCAATTTTACCACTGATTCTTGAGATCACTATCAGTGAACTATTGATGTCAATCAGTCCGTTATGAGGCAAATAATTTGCTGAAAGACGGTTAGAAAGTCGTTTCATGCGAATTGCAATTCAATTATCAAGGTTCTACTGCATTTGTTTTTGCTAATGCAGAGAATTTTGCTTCATTGAGGGCTTTTTTGGAATGGAATAGCACTTGAGTGCAAGGCCAATTCAACAATTCACTTAATTAATTCTATGTAAAATTGAGTTATTCCAAACAATCATTCAAAAGAGAGAGAAAATGTTATCTCAGATTTCAAGAATTAATGAAAAATTAAGTTAAAATTTCATTCACAATGAAATATAGAAGAGACCGCAAACTCATAAAAACAAGGACTCAGATTCAGTTATCGTCTGGAATGTAGAATTCAGCATAAATACAATAGGCTATATTTGAACCATTCAAAAACTTATCGTTTATTTTTACCCTGCACATAGTTGGATGAAAATTGATGACAAAATAATTTGATCATACTAAAACAATAAATTTTTAAATCATCACAATTAAAAAAACGAATAAAATGCTTAAGAAATGTATTAATTTTAACTTAAGAGCTGATTTCAAATGTTGAGATGTGTTGAGTCTGTCTTATTCTGACATGGTCACGCAAAATTAGATATCTTTTTAAAAATTACATTACAAAAAACTACAAAATACATTTTGATCAGATAAATTTTATTATATTGACAAACATTGTAAGTTTAATAGATAATGACTTTACAAAATGATTACTATCAAGGATGTGAATGATAAGAAGTATTTTTAATCTATTTTTGACTAAAAGACTTTTCCTTAAAGATTTTAATTTTTGTTTAAATATAAAATTAAGAAATATTGATCAAAACTGAAAATGGTAGAGATGACGAATTTTTACCAAGCTACCGTCAGAACTAATCTTTTTTGGTTAAAGGCTATTTTGAGTAAATGGTTGAATATAAATTTCAAAGTTTTTGTACACATTTACCCATCGCAAAATGACCCTGCAAATTGGTCATCCTTAGTAAAAAACATTTTAAAAGCCATTAGTTATTGAACTTATAAAGCTTATGAATATAATAAAATTTACCTGATTAAAAAACCTCTTGTAGTTTTTATGTAATAATTTTTTAAAGATATTTTCTCTTGCCTGACCCTTTTGCTCCTTAATTGATTTGATGTTTTGGTTAATTATTTAACATAAAAAAATTTGTTTGCAATCATCCAAATCGAAAATATGTGTGAATTGTATGAAAAGTATTTCCACTCATCTATTGAATTGTAATTAATGATCGAAATTAACAAACATCTGTAAATTTTAACCGTTTGTTACACATTAACACTTTAATTTAAAGTCATTAAAGTACATTGGTCATTCATTTTGCAAAATATTTATATGTCAATAGTAAATAAAATTTATTTATTGTAACAAATATAAAAATCAAATTGAAATTCTAATCGCTATCTTTTTCGACTGGGGCAGAACTGCATGATTAGATTTTAATCAAAGACCAAGAGGATAAAAGTGGCAATAAAATATTGTCATTTTCTTTATAGATACTTTGAGGTTCAAAACAAAAGCAGCACAAGAAGTTCCTTTAGATCAGGATGCATAAGGTCCGTGAGCCTAGGGGATATAGGGAGAGGATAATGACTCAATTTTTAGGCCAAATCTAGAAAGTATATTTGAAAAATGGCAGACTGAAATGGCGATCGGAAGCGCATTTTTTCCGCTATTTTGTTCTTAAATATTCTCATTTACTGTAATTTTAAGCATAAACTAGCTTAATTAAGAGCATGTAAATGGCAGATTTTTCGGTCGCCATTACTAAAAATTACAATTTTTGAGGAAGGTCAGTTTCACTTCGTTTTATGGGATTATTTTTTCAAACCTAGGGAGATAAGTAACCAAATCTCGGACCTAGGGGGATATCTCAGAAAATTTCCCTTGTGCATCTCTGCTTTAGATAGTCTTTGCCATAATTTTCTGTATAAAATACTAATGAAAATGGACAACAATTTTTGCAATTCAGTCGCAAAATAATGTCATATGAATTTTTTTAAAAAACGGCACAATATTCAAGTGAAAGATGGCTTTGAATTCATTTCATTTTGTTGGCAAAGCATTTGAAAATTGAATGAAAAATTGCATGAATTGCAAGAGAATCTGATATCACAAAAACTATAAACGAGGAGAAAGTGGGGAATTTGATTAATAATTTTAATAATTGAATTAATGATTTTTGGCCCCAAAAAGATGTGCAAAAATGAGGGAAAAAGACATTCGTAATGTAAAACATCTGTTTCTAGGTTTAAATAATAGTTGGATTCATTAAATAGTTTGCTTGGTTACAATGAATTGAGCGTAAAAATGAATGAATGAATTAAACGGATCCGAAAGCCATGGATGGATAGGCCATCGAAACTAATGCAATACATATGAAAATGATTGTGCGATTATTGTGATTAGTGCACGTGTGCGCTGTCTCTCCAATGCCAGTGCCGTCAACATTGGATATACTGGCAAATAGTCTGTTCAATATTACATCTGAATTATTATACGGTTCTCTTGTCTCTCACTCATCGCTCTCTTCATGAAAATATTTGCTAATATTAGACCGAAGTTCGTCACAACACGTGCGCCTTAACGCTATAATTGTATTGTATAAGAGCTATACCCCTCCGCAACCGGCTCCTCTAGCAAACCTACTGGAACTCCCCCTTTTCAATAACAATTCGGAGGCCAAGCAATTGATGCAATAATTTTCTGGACAATCAATTTTGTTGTGTTCACTGATCGACGGATAATCTCAATAATATCGTGTTTTTACTTTTCATAATACTCTCCCTCATCCACCACTCTTTCCGATGTGCTGTGCGCTCACTGTATGCGATAATATTGAAGTCACACTCACTCTCTAAACGCCCTTAATTTCTATTCATGAGATGCGTTCGCCAGCGTCGGAGGGGTGACCAACTTTTCACTGACTCTACTCATTCCACGACCAAATTAGATTCTTTTCCAAGACATAAAATAAGCAAATCAACATAAAAACTCAACTATCAACAATCTTTTTAATGATGACAAATAAATTCATTTTCAAAACAAAGTATCAATGAAGTTTGTAGTGCTAGCATCAATGAGTTTTAACTACTAGACCGATTTACATTGACAATGGTCACCCTGGAATGATCTGTTATGCCCCAGCAATAATCGGAGAAAATTATGCGAAAAATATAATTAATCACTTCATTCATTCATATAACCATTGATTCGGACTCAGAGCCAAAACACTTATCACTTGTATGACTATTGAGTGGAAAGTTTAGAAAAAGGATTTTACTGCAAATATCATTATTTTTGAGCAACAATTAATTTAATGAAAATAATTTTTCTCTTCTTTGGTCTACTCTTCTCTCTGTTCGCAATTTCGTTAATTTATTACTCTTTTCCTCTTTTTGGCAAATATTTTGTGTGACATTCAGTTTGTATTTACTCTAATATATGAAAGAATATTATGACTCAAATAAATAGTGAATTTTCACACAATATTGGCGTCTATTCATTGAAGCTTTTTCTTCACATTAAACGCTGATATCATTTGATAACTCGAATGGTTTAATAAATTTAAACGATTATTACAATAATAACTATTAAGACCAGGAAATAAATAGTTTAATTCAATGGAGAATGTCGTGTGTTTTCTCATTTAAAGAAAGCAATTCTTTTTAAAAGTCATAAAATTTAAGTTAAAATAAAGCAGAAAAAGAGAATAAAAAGCTATAATATTATTGAATATTAGAATCATATTTAAAGTTAAGCGAAGAAAAGAAAGAAAATAAATCCAAGGATTCGGCAAATATTAAAAGAGACTCTTCTTTGGCGGACAGCAGATACTAATCAGTAAATATTTCTTGATTTGATGACAACACCACAAAAACAAGTGAAACAAAAATTAATCTTTGAAGTGGAAGACTATATCAAAGGAAAATCGCCGATAAATTAGTGGAAAAATTAAATACAAAAGTATTACATTTGAGGAAAAAAGGAAAAAGGTCTTAAAGAACCATTTTTATCTTATTAGCAGCTTAGGGGTCGCCAGGCTTTATGCTTCTTGCTGTGATTTGTCAGCTGATTATTGTTCCAAGCTCAATTTATAAAGTTTTCTGTCAATGGCAAATTATAGAATGATGATTTTTCTATTCCAGCTAGTTACAAATAATGTCAGCCAGTTAATAGCAAATAAAATTTATGGAAGATTAAATACACATTTATTTAGCAGATTAATGCTCCAGGCAAATTTAAAAAGTATTGCCCTAAGAACATAAAATAAACATGATAACATAAAAAGAAGACAATTCTTAAAATTTAATATTTTGTACTATTTTTTGGTGAAACAAAGGCTTATTAGAAATAAGAACCTGCACTTTATTGTTCTTGAATTCTGGCCATCTCTGACTTAAGATCTGAAGTCGAGATTTGGCCATTTTGTCATTAAAGATAAGCAATGCAATTGTGGATAGATTGGATGTCCCTGCTAAATGCGATATCATTATAGATTAAGAATATTTAGTTTCTGCGATCATATAAATAGTGAGCGAAAAAAGAGGGTTTATATTTCGAGTATCACATAATTGGCTTAAAAGTCGACTCAATTTTTACAAACGACTCAATATTACTACTATTCGGATATAAATAAATTTGAATTTTTTAGTCAGAAGTCAAAGAAGACTTGTCGGCAGTTTTTCAGTCGCTTCAGAACTGCTGTTATTGTTGTTGTTTGTTGTGGATTAAGATCTGCATAACTGATCAGAAGAGAGCACCGGTAGAAAGAGAGCGGTAAACATGTAATGCAAAGAGTGAACCACTTAGCTCTCATGTCAGAAGTCTCTAAGTTTGTCTCATTTTCCTCCTGACTATGGCTTACAAAACAGAGGGAATGATCGCATGAAATAGTGTGCCGACAGTCAAAAGTGACAGTTTGTGTGACCCTCTCAAGCGCTCCAATATTTTATTAGAAATATTTTCTTCACTGCATTTACGCGACCAACCAATTAGAGCCGATTGTATCGCAAATATATATTATAACCGCAGGAAATATTGATAATAAATTCTACTCTATTTTGGTGGACAGCCGTCCGATCAACTGATATGACTGTCAATGAGGCATAGATTTTCTCTAAACTTTTTTCTCCTGTCGTTTAGGCTTCAGTGGGGGACAGATTTTAGTTGAAGGAGAGCTACTTTGGTCTTACAGCAAGACCTGTCCGCTCTCCGAACTCTACAACCAATCGCTTGGGTGCTGTCATCTGGTTTACCATCGAAGTAGGAATCGCCCCAATTCTTGACAACTGTTTCGTTCTTTTCACAACAGATCTCACGGTAGGCCCTCTAAATTGCATCATAATCTGCAAACATGAGCATGCTCACTTCTAGGTTTATTCTAAAATAGTACCTTTGATTAAAACTTGAGCATTTTGTTGAAACCATACAAGGTTACTCCTTTGGCTTAAAGTAAAATGTCAATTTTATTAATTAAGGAACTCTTCTCTAAAATAATCTTTTCCTTTTGGCAAATAGTTGAACAAAAATTCGATTGAATGTGAAACAAAAACATTGATAGCACAGTAAACTTGCATCAACCAACTAGCTCTATGGGAACTCTTGTCTAGCAATTCTGACTAATAGCAGTATTATTCTTAACAACATTTTCTCCAACTTCTAACTATTGACCATTCTAAGTTTAAGACACTAATTATTAGATTTTTAAAAATAATACTCCAGTGTCACTTTATTTTTACAGAGTAAATCAATGTGTGATGTGATTGAATTTTACAAAACGGGCTAATCTGCATAATTTCAAAAATTTGGTGTTGAAAAATCGATTGACTTATTTCTGGCAATGATTCCGAAAAACTTTGAAGTGAAACGAATTGCCGGTAATTAAGAAAAGAGACGACAAATAAGGCCTTTCGTGGACGACATTAAAATCCAAATTTCGATTAATTTCTTCAATAAATAGTTAGAATCGATTACATAACAGTTTGTGTGACATTAGAGAAGAGCAAAGCATTGCTTTTTTATATAAGTGTTTAGGCTTTGAATTATTAACTGATATATCGACTAACCATTTGATGTTTCACAGCATATTCTGAGCCCCAAATAAAAGTCTGCGTTCAAAAGGTTAATTAGTAACAGATGCCGTACAATACAGAAAGAAGTGTTGCCCAAACAATGACAACACATTCATTAGGGATGCGCTGCCACTAAATTAATGGCCACTCGATTCATTGCAGACACTAACTCTAGTCATTGAGTTTTTGTATTTAATTGTGTCTGATTTGGACATTGTATGGCAAAGTTGGGCGTCAAATAGAGTTTTAGAGTCTGCAACCGTTCCCATCCCATAAACAGGGAACTGATGGCTAATTCACTGCCTAACAAATTGAACGCAAACCCCATTCGGTAGAGTTTACTGACTTGAGCTCTATTTATACGGCTTTTTCGTTTGTTTATATGCTGTGCTCTTCTTTTGTTGTGTCAGTTTTATAGCACGTCAGCTACTCATCATCAGAAAGCACTGCACCGTATGTGTGGCCTCAGTCGAGCGCACCGATAGCTTTATGTTATACTGGCTTATCATCGCTCGACTGTTCTGTTGATGTAAAGCACTTATGTCTGTCAATAAATTTACTTTTTTTCTCATTACAAATGAGTTACTGCTCTATAATACAAAGTTTTGTTAACTTTTCGATTCAATATATCCTTCAAGTCTGCCCTTATATCTCGTTTTTTCTCAATCAGTTTTTCAATTTGGTTAAAGCGCCAAGGTAGTCTGAATAACTGGCAAGATCACTATACAATATAAAAGCGGCGGATCTGTTGGTCACAAAGATAGTGTTAAATACATCTCTTATCCTACACCTGGTTATAACAAGCACCCTATGATGGCCAGTGTTCACCTTTCAGGCATTCTGAGCAGAGTTCCAGCCTCTGTTATGATACTTTTAATTTTGACTTTTTTTTAATTTGAAAAGAGAACAAGTCAGCAGAACCAATGACAGATTAGCTGAGTAGTAGAGTTGGTCAACTCAATCAATTTATTTTGCGATTTTAGAAAAACCAAGAATATAAACTTAAAGGTTCATTTGGCCTTACTCTACGGCCCCCTAGGTGGTGACCTCTGTAAAGGACTATAGTTTCAAAGCTGCTGTTTATACACAGGGGCGGGCTATACATTGGTACTAAATAGTTTATAAAATAAAGATATTTTTAAAGCTGCGGGCAACACACTGGGGCGGGCTATCTACGGGACTTTAGGGTAGTCAAGATATTTTGAACCCTAATAGAAACCTTTGAACACTATGATAATAGTACAACAATAATTGTACAATGAAAATTAATTGGACCTAAGCTTTTGTATAAGAATTTAATTTGGCTTATTTTGAAGACCACCTTGCTCATATCAGTAAATAACAACAGGTTGTGCTGAACCATAATTAATATCTACATGATTGCAAAACATAAATGTATACTAGTAATTAATTGCTTTGAAATATTCTATTAGTTATATCCTGAGTCGGGCATTTATGTAAAATGCTCATGGTTTGTCCCCCTGCGGCTTACAAAATTCTATTCAAATTAACCGAATTCGAAACATTTTGAACAGAGCTTGACAAAATAATTCTGCAATTTTAATATATCTGTTGAAAATTCATATGAATATATAAGAGATATTATAGACGGTAACTTTGTTTTTAACTATTGTTTTATTCAATATAAAGTTCATCATGGAATTAATCTATTTTTGAACAAGTGGTAAAAATTAAGAAAACAAGTGTTACAGTGCACTCCCTATATAATCATTTGGTTCGATGAATTGAGGGATAGTATCGAGAGAGGGATAATATCGAGACCTAAAATCCACTGAAATCTATTACAACTGTTTCA
>JAQIWP010001005.1:0-18086 GCA_034695525.1 Euzetes globulus | reverse complement strand
AGAGAGAGAGAGAGAGAGAGAGAGAGAGAGTACCTGATTTGTGAGACAGTAGTAACAGACGGTGATTAAGTTAATTTTCTATTAGTTATAATAATGATACGTTGGGTATATTTTATATGGAATGCGGTAATCATTTTATCGTTCAATTAATTAATCGAATTTTTCGTTGAATCAGATGTTTTCCCAATAAAACCATTCGACTGAACACAACTTCAACACAAACTTCTGACAAATAAAGAGTATTTCGAGTAAAAGATATGAAATCGATTCTGAAATGATTGTGGTAAACATTTTTAGATAAAGTCAAGGGTCAGTATGTCAATTGTTTTGAATGACATCAATAAAAATTTTGGAAATTTCAAACGTTTCAATTCTCAAAGTTGGCATATTTGACCTTTATTTACATAATTTATCACCATCTTCGATTGACATCATTAATTCTCTCTAAATTTAATTTTTTTTAAATCTAAAAGTTCTAAATGTCTAAGATCAGAGATGGCCAATGAAATATTTTTAGGGGGTATGGGGAGGGGTATTTTGTCAAAAGTGCTTGAGGTATGGGGTAGGATAAAATGGTTGTTTTGCTTATTGCTTTCGTTTGATCCCATATTTTTTAAATTCTGACTAAACTGTAAAAATATAGTGAATTTGTTTATATTTTGAGTATTTCTTGAAATAGCTGTGTCTGGTCTGTGTCTGGTCTGTGTCTGGTCTGTGTCTGGTCAAGAAATACTCAAAATATAAACAAATTGAAGAACTTTAAACTATTTGACAATTAGCTCTAATTTATTGCCCATCTCAAATAGCCCTCTTCCTAACCTGCTGTAAGTATGGTCTAAGAGCAGGACTTCCCAAAGTCCAAGTGCTGGAAGAAGGATTCAGTTGACAACCGAAAACGTTCGCGATATCAACAAATTTGGTGACAAAAGACGTCTTATAATTTTTATTGTAAAAATATACTTTTTCATATTCGAAGAATGGGTTAATACCAACACACCTAATAATCATGGTTGATTGAATATCAAATAAAGATGGTTATATAATTAAAAAAGAGCTGATTGAATTGACAATTAACGAAAATATCAATTTGCTCTAAAGAGAAAGGTATAATAATATGGGATAAATATGGAATAATAAGAATAATATGCATTCCTGAAATTTTGCGAATCTTGGCAATTCCACTTCAAATAGAAGTCTTCTCTATGGATTGTAATTTATTTTGGAATTAAGCCATTTCATCAAAATTCGATACAAAAATAACTTTTTTCATAAAAATATTAAAGACTGACCAAAAACTTTCATTTAATGAGAAATTTTGCTGCACCGACACAACACTCATTTCAATCAAAACTCCAGAAATTATGACTATTCTCTATGGATTTAATGAAAATCCAATTGCTTTTTGGGATATATATCGTGAGTGCAACTAAAGTTGATATCATGCCATTCGATCAGCCAATTGTCACCTATTCATAGTCAAGAGTAGTGAACAACACCAAAGGGGCAATGTTAAATATATACTTAAGAATTACCGTTGATAACTTATGGCCAAAGGGCTACTTTTTCTTTTCTCAAATGCCCTAAAAAAGTAGTTTTGAGTAATATTTTGGCCTAAATATGTAGAAAATTAGAGAAATGTTGAGTTCCTCTAAAAATCTTTTACGAATTCAAAAAAATATTTTTGCTATTATTATGAAAGCAGAAATATTCTTTTGGTAATGTCTAAAACATACCTAAAACGAAAATCCTCTTGGCCATCTCTGATTTTGATATATCTTTTGTGTCTCAGAATAAATGATAAAATTGTGGTTTTGGTCATTTTTGTCAATTGTGCGAAATTCTACCTCAAAATAGATGTAAAAACACTTATTTTGTCAAAGAAAATTGTTTAAACTGTTATTCTGAAAATTCGTTTCTAATGTCTATAGAAACTATAGAGCAGAAATCAGCAAGCTCCTCTACTTCGGGGGGTAATTTTTTTAAAAACTTGGAAAATCTAAGTGTAATGGGAAGAAAAAGGTTATCGGAAGCGTCTATTTTTCTTGATTGTTGCAGTCATTTGCAAATGCAAAGAATAATGTTTTTAAAAAGCAGCTTACATAACTGTAAGAGTGCTAGCTTGTTTTTGCTTTTAATTGACGAAATTCAAATATGACGAAAAACTCACTTCTCTTCAATTCCTTTTTGATGCCTTGTTTTTAGATTCTCCACTAAATATTATTTGAAGAAATGTAAAACTTAAATATAATAAGCTACCTAGCCTATCTAGTAGAACATAGTCAATGCGTTAAACTCTTGGGAAATCAAATGGGTAAGAAAATGACAAACAAAGCACACAAGAATTTAAACAAATCTACTAAACGACTATAACATTCATTTTGATATAAAGAGATGAAAAATCTACCAATTTCACTAAATGTATAATTATTTTCTTAGGTAGAATAAATAGGGTTCGCCATCCCGGGAATATGTTTGTTTAACCTGAGGTCAAGATTTTGCCAAAATATCCCTAAAAAGTTCAAGAGAAAAGAGCAAAGAAATAGACTGCTTCTCATTGCGGCCATTTTTACCGATTAAACTTGATTGAAACTGAATTTAAGCTAATCTAAACAGAATTAAGTTTAATTTAATTGGATAAATTTAAGTAGGAATTAAGGACAAAATGGCGGCTTTCGGCTCTACTTCCGACCGTCATTTTTCGAAAATACTTCCTTTGATACTAAATCTTAAGTTTAAGAAAAATCAGCCATTTTATACGCTCCTTATACCAGTCTCCTAAGTCTCATACCTTGGCGAACCCTGTTCAAAGTCAAACTTTGGTATTGTCGTAAAAATAGAAAGAATAATTTTCTCCGATCAATTTCTAAACAATTTTTTTGATAAAATTCTGTTCATTTTTCAGTTCAACTTTTAATCCCAAAATATCATTACATTCGTCTTTTAGATAGTTTAGACACTTGATAATAAATTGAAACTCTGGATGTTTTGCGCTAAGAAGCCACTTATTTGGAGAATTGTTAATTATACTTATAAGTCGTCATGTTCCTTTCCTTGAGCATGATTAAAAACAAAATTTTTACTGGCAAATGAGTATGATGACGGTTGTTAAATGACCAGAAATAGGCGGAAATGGTGGTGTAGTTTTTAGCAAACAATTCGTTTATGATAAGCACGACAGTAGACTGCCGTCACTCACAGCTTTGTTTGCTCTCTATTCCTATGGGTTTATGCTTTCCATGAGTTTCGTAGGCTTTTAGTCCTTATGACTCTCTTGATTCTGATTGTGTCTATTAGCCGATAACAATATTTTTGTGCTCTAGGTAAGGACTCGACAATATCATTAGCAGGACTTTCTCCGAATAATTTGTGTCTGAGCTTCGTAAGTAAGGCCTCCCTTCCATATTTGTCTTTTACAAAAATGTTTTATCTCATATCCACAACTGAAGGATCAATTCTATAAAGACTATTGCAAAGAAAGTACTCGACTAATACTTTATATGTACTTAAAACTAAATTCTGCAAACACTCAAATCTATATAATTTCAAATTGTCTGCACTACCATTTTCTAGACGTCAAAAATGATGAAAGATGATTTTATACAAAATGAAAATAAGCGCATGTGAAACATGATGTTCAGAGTAAAACAGGGGTAGTCATGGGGGTGTAGTATATACCCCTGAGATTGAGAATTTGCCAAAATTCCCCACCCCCTGAGGGTTTAGAAAAATTGTAAGGGAAAATGCATAGAAACGGAACCCCACTTCGCGGGGCCGCAATGTTTTCCCAAATTACTACATTTCCCATTTTATCGGCCATTTTCGACATTTAATTTTACCGACTAAACTTTATTTAAACTGAATTAAGCTGAATTTAGGCAGGAATAAGGAACAATATGGCCGCTTCCGATGGTACTTCCCACTGCCATCTTTGAAAAATACCCTCCCCTTATGCCCCCTTAGGTCTCGGACTTGGCTACCCTTGAAACTAAAATACACAGACTGTAGAATTATAGATGTTATTAGGATTATACGATGTTGTTGTCGAGGGAATCATTAGACGACTAATTTAAAGGAACAATTATTGCATTATTTATATTTAGCTGTTTGTCAGTCAATTGTCTTCCATTGACTGACACACAACACATACATCAATAATAGCAATAATTTGTCCCCTAAAAAAGTCCCATCTGGATTTTTAGTGAATCCTATCATTATAATTTATGAATAGTGTTAATAGATAAGAGGTAATCATGAAATTGAAGATTATTTCAAACCGTAAGTGATATTATTTTTAGTGATAATATTGATTGAAAACACTAAATAAACTGAAATTTATTATTAAAGTATTTTGTTCCAATTTTGTAAATGCTGATTTTATCAACCTAATTGACAGACCATGTTCACAAAATTGGCACTCGAGTGTATATAACTTCAGAAAAATTGTCGTAGAAATCTAATTAGTTCTGAACCTTTTGATTTTACCAAATATGGCCAAAATTGTCCTACAAATTCCAGTTTGGACTTCCTCCCCAAAGATAAACTTAGAAAATGTTCATTTGGCCCTGTTAAAGGTTATCTGTTTAAAAGGAGGTACACTAAAACCTCGAATATGTGAACACCTCTTATATGTGAAAACCTAATATATGGACAGAATATCTGGTCCAGAATAATGCCCAATGAACCTCCTATTAGTGAAAACCTCTAATATGTGAACAAAATGTTGAGTCCCGAAGCTGTTCACATATGGGAGGTTTAAGTGTATCGTTAAGTCAGTATACCTGCGGAATTTGATAATTATGTAATCTTTTAAATAAACACCAGGAAGCTTTGTTACAATAAAACTTAATGATATAAGACAATAAGCTTTTAATTAATAAAATAATTATTCAACCAAAATTTATTTTAAACATTGTAATTTAAACTTTTAATTGTTCAATTTCGGTACATTAAACATTTAATTTAGTTTTTATTCAATTAGGTTTTGTGTTGATATCACTGACTATAGTTACAGGTACATTTGCTCTAAGTTTCAATTAAGGGGTTACTAATCAGAATTCCGCAGATATACTGACCCAACGATACTACTAGCTTATTTAATGAAAAAAAAGAGACAGAATTAAAATTCAACATAAATGATGCTTAGACTGACGATCAATAGCCCAGAACTACCGTAAGGTGATTATTAGAAAGGACAAACATGTGACTCAAAGATCCTATGGCAGGTTATATTGCACACATATATTGTGGCATAATTATTTGGCCCCTTGTATTTTGTTTTACCACTATAACTCTATGCTATATTCTCTATTGCATTGAGGATAGTACATGCTGTCACGTGATTTTTTTTAAAGTTTATAATTTGATTTTAAAAGGCTAAACATGGTCACAATTAACAAAAATCAGCATGTTACATGTTTTTAGTTTACCTTAGGCGGTGATGACTTTTATTTGAAGTTTTAATTGAATTAAAATGTAATCAATAATTTGTTTATCAAAGTTTTGGTCTCACTTCACAAGTTAAAACTTTGGTTTTGTCAAGATAAAGGTTAAAAAAACCAAAAATAAAATACAAGGGCCAAATAATTATGCCACAATATATGTTTGCAACATAAGCCGTCATAGGATCTTTGAGTCACATGTTTGTCCTTTCTTCTAATCACCATACGGTAAAAAAAGACATCAATTGAGGGAAAAGCGATTGTGCGCTGTTGTCAGAGCTATTGCAACCATATAATAGCAATAAATCAATTTACTCTCTTTAGGTCTGCAACTCTTTAGGACTTTCTCATTATACATCAATAAATAAATCATTTTAACATTTGTTTCACTTAATACAAAATTAGGTGTTCTTCTTAATATTTAGATCAACTATTTAAAATAAATGAGTCATCATGGTAAAATCGAAGAACATTTTCTTTAAAACTTTGAGGAAATGATATGAATTTAGGGTCGTTTCCAATGATTACTAATTTCTGTCGTCATTTATATTACATAAACACAAACACGTGTTTCAAATATCTAATAATTGTTTGTCAAGTTTTAGTAAATCTGATTAATGTTTTGTTTTGTCACTTAATTATCATTTAATATTAATTTTGATAGTTTTCAATATAATAATAATGAATAATTTGAAGCCACAAATGGTGGAACAAATGGTCTCATCAGACCTGTTGTCGGGCACCAAATGCATGACAATTGATACCGATTTGAATGTCATTTATTGTGTCACTCAATCAAATCAATTGATTTCCATTAACATCAATCAATATTTGGTAATATTCGGTATTTTTTGCTGAATTTATTTCAATTTTTGGTTTATTCAAAAATAGTTGGAGATGTGCTGTCATATCAGTATTGATGACAATTTTCAAGTCATTTGTCTTGAATTCCTGTCTGAAGAGAGAAGTGTTTGTATGGTTTCAAACACAGGAGATATTATTGTCTACAACTCTTTGACTAAAACCTCTGAAACGGTCGGAACTCTTTCCATGGCCATAGAATCGGTGTCTTTCAGTTTAGACCAGGAATTGATTGTTCTGTTGACTCAAAACAATTCACTGATTTTAATGAATAAATTGTTCGATGTTTTGGCGCAAAGAGATCTGAAGACAGAAGAATTCGGTACCAATCCATCTGTTTCTGTGAACTGGGGCTCAAAATTGACTCAATTTCATGGGGAAGGAGGACGGGATATAAGAACTCAACAAGAAGTCGGTTTTATTTATATAATTAATTAATTAATTCAATTCTATTTTTTAGAACTTGAAGTCTTTCAGTGATTTGGACGACAAGAAGTCAAGAATTAGTTGGAGAGCAGACGGTCTTTATTTTGTGACCTCTTATTTTGATTATTCTTTAAGTAAATGTTATTAAAAATTTGAAAATTATTTTAATTTGTTTTTTGTTTGAAGACTATCGCAAAGTTCAAGTCTGGAATCGAGAGGCTGTTCTTCAATATACTGGTGAACAGGTCAGTGGTTTAGAGCATCCAATATCATGGAAGCCTTCGGGAGCTCTAATCGCCAGCTCACAAATGCTTCCAAACAAACATATGATTGTATTCATTGAAAAGAATGGTCTAAAACACGGAGAGTTTGAGTTACCCGTTCCTCCAAACACTTTCAAAATGGAGACCATTATGTGGTCAAACGATTCCCAAATTTTGCTTATTTTGGGCACAAAGACTGATCCAAAGCACTCACAACAGATTTTAATGCTTTGGAGACAAACCAATTATAAGTGGGATTTGAAACAATGCTTTCCTTTTGAAGAAAATTCAATCAAAAGTACGATTTGGGACCCAATCGACGCAAGTCTTCTACACGTTGTCTTCAGTAATGGTCATTATATGAGATATCGTTGGAAATGGTCTGTCGACGAATCTGAAGGCATTGTCGGTGTTATAGATGGCCGACAACTTAAGTTAACAAACCTGAAGCAGTCGGTTATTCCGCCACCACTTTACTCATATTCTTTCGACTTTGGCTCTGATATAAGACAAATATGTTTTTCGAGGACTAAGTTGGCCGTCATTCTCAACGACGATATGGTTTTCTTGTTTCAGAAAAGTCCCAAAATTACAAAAAGTGATTTAAAAGAGTTTTCGATTACATTTGAAAATTTCAATGAAGAAAAAGAAGATATTTTCGATTGTTTTTATTCAAATAAATGCCAAAAAATCTCAGGACTGACCAATCTTGTGGTCGATGAAACTGGTCTTCTGTTTGGTGAAAACTCGAAGCAATTGTTTTGCTTTGATTATCAAAATGAGTGCCAAAATGTTATTGAATTTTTAAAACTAAAATTCAATGTTTTGGCCATAAATTGTTTGAACGATATTTTGGGTATTGTCTCAGATGGCGGCCACTTATGGAATGTGAATCTGAAGAATAAAACCTTAAATGAATGGATTGACAAAAGTGGGAAAAGTGTAACATTTCCTCAACAGTGTTCTCGACTCGAATTATTCAAAATTGAAGATAAAGTTTCAGCGTTTTGTTTGACTGAAAATTTTACGCTCTGTTCAGACAACGAGATTTTGTCTCAAAATAATTGCAATTCTTTCGTTAAATTCAATGAACGATTTCTTTTGTTCACAACTACTGACCACTTACTCCACTGTTGGCTAATCGATGATAATGTCTTTGACGCTCATAATAATTATCAAAATTTTAAGCCTAGAAGTGTTGAAAGAGGTTCCAAAATAATTACTATCGGAAGTGATGGCAAATTAGTGGTTCAGATGCCTCGAGGAAATCTCGAAACTATTTATCCGCGACCGCTTTTATTAGATTTGATCAAGTTCAAACTGAACGAACTGGAGTTCGATTCGGCATTTGATCTGTTGAGGAGACACCGAATCAATTTAAATGTTTTGTATGATTACAATCCAAATATTTTTACCACAAATATTCAGTTGTTTATTGAAAAGATTGGAAACACAAGTATTGATTGGATTTGTCTTTTTTTGACTGATTTGTCAAATCAAGACTTTTACGCCAAAATGACTCAAACAAATGGACAAAAAATCTCCAAAATTTGGTCAAAAAATGATTGCGAAGAAACACAAAAAATTGATTTGATTTGTGATTTAATGAGAGAAACAATGGATCGATTGGATCCCAAAAAATATTTGAATGCCATTCTCTTAACTTATCTTAAAAAGTCTGAATCGGAGACCGGAAATGCTTTGAAGAGAATCAAATCAATAGATGATTGTCTGATTCGCGACAAAGCCATCAAATTCTTATTGTATTCAATAAATATAAACACTTTATTGGACGAGGCGTTGGGTTCCTATGATTGCGATATATTTCTTATGATTGCTTCCAAATCACAAAAAGACCCGAAAGAATATTTGGCACTTTTAGAGGGACTCAACAAAACTGAGTCATTCGAATACAAGTGCTATCAAATAGATATGTATTTAAAGCGATATAAAAAAGCATTGATTCATATCTCAAGATGTGATCAACACTTTGAAGAGTCACTTGAGTTGGTCCGAGACCACAGTCTGTATCGAGATTCCATTGTCTTATTTGACAACAGTTCCGAAGAAAAGAAGAAAAGAGTTTGGAAATTATATGCAGAATATTTGTTTGAAAAGAAATACTTTGAAGAGTCGGCCATTGCTTTCAAAAAAAGTAATGATTTTGTGAATGCAGTCAAAGCTTATCAATTGTGTGGAAATTGGAGCGCAGCCATTGAATGTGCGGTTCGGTCTTCGCATCTGATTAATGTCGAAGCCTTGTCCCGGAATTTGGCCAAACAGTTGACATCGATTGGCAAACATTTTGAGGCCTCTTATTTGCTCCAGACTTACACTAATGACTACAATCAAAGTATCACAACTCTTATTGATGGCCACGAGTGGGAACACGCCCTCAGACTCATGTCTAACAATATTGACCAAGATCTGTTGGAATACTTGAAAAAGCAGTTATTAAGTCATTTCGATTCGATCGACAGTTTAGTTCAAAATAATTGTCAAACTTTATCGAAACATATGAATCGGTTAGAAATTGTTCGACAAAACAAAAGGAGTAATGAATTTAAAAGTTTTGATAATTTTGATGATAAGTCTGATATTTATTCGGAGACCAACAGTTGGACTGAATCCAAGACTGGTTCCCATAAATCAAATTCCAGTTCACTCGTGACTAAAAAAAGTAGAAAATCAACTAAAAAGTTGGAAAAGAAAAAGTTTATTTTAAAAGAAGGGTCTAATGATGAAGACATTCAACTTATTTACGCCATCAAAGAGATAATTGTTAGTACGGATCAGATGCAAGAAGAAATTTCTCTTTTAGTCAAAACTCTTTTCAATTTCAATTATTTGAATGAATCGAAAAAAATACAAAACAAATTCAATATATTATTGAATTTAATTAAAGAAATTATTGAAGAAATTTGGTCTCAAAATTCGTCAGAAGAGTCGGCACCAAAATATGTGATAACCGGTAATTATATGCCTTTTTAATTGAACTCGATTATATCATTTTTTCATTTACTAAGACCCGGAACTAATAAAAACGCCTGAATTGAGAAAATTCGACTGGAAATTGGCTTTAGTCTAAAGTCTACTTGATTATTGCGCTGGTATAGGACCATGGTCTAATAAGACACATTTCGTTGTATATTAATTATATTTATAATTGCTTTCAAATATAAATTTTGTCTTTTTTATGATGAATAAGTTTTTGCTGATAAAATGAATGTTTGCGGAAATGCCTTGGGTATGGTCCCAAACCATCCTCGCACTAAGATTTTTTTTAAAAAATCCTGTTACCATTGTGGGTAATGTGTGAAACGGCAGTGCTATTAGAGGTGTCCTCAAATTGAAGTTCACTAATCAGTCGTTCCATCTTTAATTTAAATATAAATACATGTATAATTGATTTAGTCGTTTTGTGGGCAACTGTTTTTGTATAAACAAATATTTCTGTAATTAGCAAGCACATCCTGTAAGAAACTTCTAGAATATAATGACTAATCCATATCCGCTCAATGTTATGTAAACCTAATACTTTTATAATTTGCTATAACCAGGGCTCGGATAATGGAAAGAAATTTGGAAAAAAAATCACACACAGAACCAAAATACAAGTTCAATGCTAAAAATTATAAATGATTTCCAAAAAGAATTTATTAAAAATAAATGAATGAAAACGCAATTCACATAAAAATTAATGATTATATATATAAAAAATTATTGAAAAGTACAGAAATACATTTTTTCAAATTTTTATCAGTAAAAGATGTTTTATCGCTTTTAAACAGAATTAAATACAGAAAATGTCAGCAGTATTCAACCGGGCATATTTAGTCCAAATGGCTCTAATTATTTATCAGAATTCCAGGATAACACAGTACCGGTCTACTTAATAGAGACGTGTGCAAGGAAAATTTTGAATAACAATTTTGAGTTTAAATGAAGTTAAATGGTTCTATTTAATATTCAAACCTTACCTTTTTATTTATAGATTACATTTTAAAAATAAATCTAAATGTAAAAGTATTGCTTTATTTTTAATATTTTTGAATGTACTCTATCTGGATTTTTTAGGATTTCCAGAAGTCGATTTCCAAAATCAATGCATTTCATAAATTTTTAATGTTTATAAGTAATGAATCAAATTTTGAAGTTAACTGAATAAATATAAAGTCAAAACTGACTTCAATTCAGATAAGTTTTGATAACATTTATTTATCTTAACACTCGAGTCAGTATTGTTTATCAGTTTATCATATAGTCAGTTCTTAGTATTGTTTATCTTTTATTTACAATTATTTTGTTTTTCTGTATAAATTTTAATCTTTGATTTTACTGATTTTCCCCTCACTTATACCGGCATGTCGGTCTACATCGAGCTATACCGGCACTTACCTCAATTTATATTTATACCGGCATGCGGAACTATGTGAGGTAATACGGCAAGAATAATTATTTAAATAAGTTTAGATTTGCACTATTTGAGTGTGTGTGCACTTGCGAAAATTCTAATACAATTCCTATGGGAGATTAACATGGTTTAAAATCTCATTTTATGTCAGCTTTTTTTTAATTAAAACAATTCTAGTATAAATATATATATTTTTACTGATATTTCATTATATTCTGGAAATGGCCGCTATGTATGAACCTCTTCGTGGTTGGGGTTTGAATTCGCCCTTACAACTAATTGTGATATTGAGCGAAGCTTCTGATTTATCTATGCAGTACTGATGAGTCCAAATGAGGACGAAACCTATCACATTTTCAATTTATTATAAAATATCTTGAAACATATATTTATTAAGCTTCTAAATATCAAAATATCAGATATAGCATTTGAAACATAAGTTTTAGCTCAAAATCATCTATAATTTTACTACATGTATTTTGCATCATTTCAATTAATTGTTGTGCCACCTAGCTGTAAGTTGTATCAATATAATTTTGCAATGAGATTTATTATATACAAGGTGTACTCTATTATTTCAATACAAACAAAACTCAAGAGTCTTTGCCACCAATTTTGTCACCAGTTTGATTTCCTACTTATTAGTCTTTACATTTAATACTAATTAAGGAATACTTTACTTATATCATGATACTTCAAATCGTTTAAACGGCAGAGTATTCTGAAATTCTGGTTCAACCAAATAATCTGTGAAACATTTAGATCTACGATTGGGCGGAGTTGTAGAGTAATGCTGAAGTTCTTTTGTATATTTTGACCATAGACCATTGGCTGATTTTCCTTTCATCTCTTGTAATAATAATTGTAAAGTATATAAATCGGTTTAATTGATCCCTACCTAACAAATCCAGAATAAAATGTTTTAAATGTTGTGTTAAATGTTAAACAAAGTATTTAAATAAAATTTAAATAAAAATTTTCAACATAAGGGAGAAAATGTTTTGTATCAATTTCATTCCACTTTATTAAAACCACAGGAAGAGAAAGGATCGACATGAACAACTATTTACAAGCAAAAATGGTCAAGTGATTAAATTAACTGTAAAAAGAATTCTTTTGATTGAAAAGCATCTTTTTTAGATAATCTCAATAACAACCTGCAAATTTCTCAAAAGCTAGGAAAATGAAGATAACGAGTAGGAAATTAAGTGTAGAAGAATTAGTTATCTTTTATGTATATAAAACTTAACAAAATAAATTGATGCGACTCTTATCGCATCTTTGGCTTACATGAGTCGCGCGACTTATATTCTGGTCTAAACCCGACTAAGTATTAATCCAGAGCGCGGTCGCCTCAAAATATATTAAAATTGATATGAGAAGAGAAAATCCATCTAAATTAGACAATAAACTGTCAAATCGCGCAATTCCCTTATTAAACACCAAAAGGAATTAATGTTTTGTTCAAAATCGTGAACAATGAAAAGAAACTTTAGGTTAAAACCAAATTCTTTGTAATTTTAGCCGAATATATCGAAAAGCATTTCGAGTACAAAAAATATTTCCATCGTTTGTTGTGATGTCGTTGTCGTTATCATGTTTTGTGCGTTTGAATACTCGTTTGGTCCGAAGTCTTTGGAAAACAGTTTTTCTAATAAGTAATCCATTCGATAAGTTTTCTCAGTTGACTGAAAGTTTTATTCTGTTTTCATTATGGTTCGATTTTGTCCAAAACTAATCGAACAAGATTCAATTAATAATATTTTAAATGAAAACTTGTAGAAAAAATTATAAGAATTTTAATTCATTTGTTTAATGAATTTTAAAGTGTAAAAAATTCTAAGGAACATTACTAAAATGTTATCTTACAAGTTATTGCTTCTTATTTGTTTGATAAGCAAACTATGGTTTTGTTCAAATTTTTCATTTGAAAAAAATATTGAATCGAATGAAACATTTAATGACGAAAAGCCGACTCTTACTATCGGTTTTTTGGGATCATTTAAATATGGACTGACACTGGGAAAGCTCATTGCAGGTGCCATACCTTTGGCCATCGATCACGTGAACGGGTACTTATTCTTAAATCGCTTCACTCACGTCGATTACATCACTTGAGTTTTATGAACAGAGATTCAAATTTATTGCCAAATCACATCCTGAAATTTAAAGGTACCTTTTTAGTTTATTAAAACATTTACATTTCTTGTCATTAATATCTTTCTACATGTGAACGTTTCCTGACCGAACTTGCATTCACCTAGACCATTTAGGTCTCTCTAGCTTTCAATTAATCAAGTAATGGTCAAGGCCAATCAAATTAGTTATTGTTTGTCAAGATTTTTCTGCGGGACCTAGACAGAAGATACTCCATTTTTTAAAAATAGCTCTAAATCATGCAATTGTCGATTAAATTGTCCCAAAGCAATTTTCATTAACATTAAACCTGCTAAATTCAGCTTAAACTAATTTTTTACCTAGCTATAGCCATTTTGCATACAATTAATTTTAAAATTGTATACATTTTTTTCCAACCCTAGGAAAAGTAAAAAGAATTTTTATTATAATGTGAAATCTCTTTTCTCGTCATTGAAGAAGATAAATAATTAAGGATATTCCGTGAATTGCTTGTATTAAAGGACAATTATAACCCCCTAAGGAAATAAAGCTCCAATTACCCGTCGCCGAAATTATGATTTTCGGGTAGAGGAAGCCAAGCTGAACAAAGTTTGTGCTGTGCACTACCTCAAATTTCTGTGGATTTTTTTCACTAGAAGGCATTAAAGTTGTAATTTTTTATCTTGTAGATTTTGACAAATTAAACATCGTTTCCGATTAAATCAAGTTTTTTGAGTCGATTGGTGGGGGGGGGAGGGGTGGGTTAGAATTTGATAGCATTAATAGTTTTGAAGTTATGACTATTTTTCTAAAATTAAAATTTTAAAATGTAATCAAAAATGTAAAACAATGGGTTACTTGTGATTATTCAGCAAAATAATAAATTAATTATTATTTTATGTTCTAGAGGGTAAATAAAATATAATAAAAAAATCGAAAAATTAATGTCGGTTTTCTTGTGTAATAAAAATTGTCAAAAATATAATAAAAGAAAACCGACCTAAAAATTTTAGATTTTTTATTTTCGCCTATTATACTGTTATAAAATTCTAATCTTCACCAATCGACTCAGAATATTCGATTTACAGTCGGAATAAATCTGATCTGACGTAACTCAGATTTTCTGAGTTATGAGCAGAGAATGGAATGAAATAGGCGTCAGTGCAACTTATGTATGTCTGGCATAGAATGATATTGTGATGAACCTGCGAGTGGCTTTACATTTAACAGTATTGCAATGCATTGACTGCTAATTAAATGAAACGCTATTCTCATTTTGTTTGTCCGCGATTTCATTCTGAAACTCCGCGACTTTTTGTTGGAAGTGCGAGACTTTCAATGTATTTTTGCTATAATAAAAAAGCACAGGAAATGAGCTTATTTAAGAAGAGAATGCTAATTCCGTCTTCCACTTTACCCTCGCATACCCATTGAGAATAATTTTAATTGGCCATTTCTGCTTATGGGGTAGTTTTTATAAACTGACAAGGGTCGAAAAGCTGGATTAAACAACAGATTTGATATTTTTCTATGGCATTTCGTCGATGTATTTTTTAATGCTGGTCATTTTAACTTAGAGATTTTTTAAAATGGCGGGAAAATGGTGGTAAAAATGGTGAATTAGCATTTGAACTTTTCTTTAGATAGATTGACCTTGCACATCAATGATTTTGAATATTGCCACGTTTGTTATTTCATTACAGCTGGAGATTCCGGAACTCCTAATGGATGGATGGCTATTAGAAAAATGACTGAAATGAGAGAATCGAATGGTGTTATCGCTTTTATAGGACCAGACCATAGTTGTGCAACAGAGGCATTAGTGGCAGCGGCTTGGAATATGCCCCTCATTACTTATGTAAGACAAATGTTTTCTCAAATGGCAAAAAAAATTTAGGGGTATCTATGGAGGAGCCAAAACTCGACATATTTCTACTATAATTTTCTTAAGGTCTAGGGGGTATTTTTTTAGGGGGAGGACGAATTGTTTTATTTGGCAATTCCTGGTAAAATGACACAAAGAAACTTTCTCAAAAAGTTTGTCGTGAATATATCTCATATCCAGAAGACTCTGTAATATGATATTTAGAGCGAATGATAATAGCCAATTTATATTTTTAATTTAAGTAGTTTCACTTTAACTACATCTAAAAAAAGTTTAGATAATAATTTTAATTTTTCTGAATTCAGTTTGATGAGTTCTATCGATATATATTTCAAAATTTACAAGCATAGGCATAATCATTATAATTGTGGTCGTCATTCTACACCTTCGCACTTTTCTATTCATTCAATTTTAATGTGAGTCTCCCATAGAGAAATTATCTTGGAAATATTTTGAAAAATATTTCCTGATAAATTGAGATTGTTTCTTTTTTGGAATCTCTATTATTTAGGTATAATAGGTATAAAAGTAAGAAGAAATATAAACCTAACCTATATTACCATTTAGAAGAATAGAAAGCATTAATTATAATTTTAAGTAAGAATTAAGTATTTGAGTTGAAGTTATTTGACGTAAACTTGTGACCAATAAGAAAGTGAAATCTGTATTATTTTGTCAAAATATCATTTGTTAGACTTTCTCGTAAATTGTTTATTCCTTTTGATTGAAATATAAGGCTTCTCAGAAAAATCTTAACGAAGCTCTAAAACATCAACAATTGTCGCAATTGTGGGTTATTTCGATCAATTGATGACATATCGTTGAAGTGGGTTATTAGGAATGCCAAAATAGTAACAATCTCATTTTTGCGATAAATATTTCTCTATGGGAGGTCTGACAAATACTTAAAATTAAGGGGTCGACAAAGTGGAGTATTGCAGAAATATCTCACTGAGGTTTAAAAAAACATTCAAAGAAAAACGCAAAAACATCTACTTAAAAAATACAATTTTCCGATATTCCATCGTTTTTGATAATTTTGTCGATTAAACTGGATTCAATCTAAATTAAGCTTAGTTCAATAAATAATAAACAAAAAGAAATAAAATCAGGGATGGCCAATCAAAATTATGTCAAAAGCACGGAGCCGCGGTGGGGAGGGTATTTTCATTTTATGGGGGAAACCAAAAATAACCCCCTATTGGCCACCTCTGAATAAAACTCAATAAAATAAGAATTAGGGACAAAAATGCGACTTTAGTTCGATAATCGGCGCTATCTTTCAAAGCACCTTAATCGAGATAACTTAATCACCTCCTTATAAAGCCATTTTACAGTTTTAGACTTTAATTTGAATTTTTCTAGGACCATCTCTAGTGAAGAATGTTAAAATTGTTAGCTATTTCTTTTGAAATGCTTACATTGGCTGTTGAGGTTTTGAAAAATAATTTATATGATTGAGTTTAACCACTGAAAGTAATATGGGATTTTTCTAAATAAAAATAGACTAGAAGAAAATGAGAAAGAAGCCTAGACCAAATTACATATATAATTCTAAGAAAACACAGGCTTAAACTTCAATCAGAAATACACGTTGATCAATATTTTTGGCATTTATATTCTTCTAATCAATTCTTAAATCAATGTTTTCTTATATACAAAGCAGTATTGCTTAATCATAGTTTCTTGTTTTCTCAACACAACTAAAGAAACCCCAAAACGTCTTTTTTCGTAATTTTCATGTGATTATTATTGTAACCAATGAAAGAAAAAAGATCGAAAACTCAGACTAAACTCGGATTAGAAAAGATTTTCTCTCCAAAACATTGTTTACCCATTATTTTATATTAAGGTTTTTTTTAATTTTTATTTATTGAATTCAAATCAAAATAATTTAGTCATTAAAACGATTTAAATCTTAAGTAATTTGTAAATAATTCATTAGGCATTAAGTAACTATATCGCTTAGAGATAGGTAACTGTTATCCTTCCAAAAATAAACAGATAAACTTGTGAAACTGTAAATAATAGTTATCCTGAAATAGCTCTTCACTGCATGAAACATAATAATCTGAATTGCACAACATTTGAAGGCCTACTTCAATAATCTGTTACATTTAAGCTTGAATAATAAAATCACTAATTCTTTATTTCATTCTGAATGATCTTAAACATTTGTTTGAATGACACATTAATAATGTGACATTATTAACTAAAAATGCTTATGTTACCAAACAAATCTAGAATTATATTGATTAATTTCAACTATTGTTTTAGTCAGGGATGTGCAAGGTCCGTGACTCTAGGGGTATAAAGAAGGGATAGGGACTCAATTTTCAGACCAGAATATAGGGAGATTTTCAAAAATGGCGAACGGAATTGGGTACCGGAAACGCTAGTTTTTACCATTTTGTTCTTAAATACGATTATTTTCGGTAATTTTAAGCATAAATTTGCTCAATAAAGCCACAACTAAACTAATTTATCAAGTTTTAAGTCTAAATTCCTTAAAATAACAGAGAAAATGTCTAATTTTTTGGACGCCATTACTAAAAAATGGGCAATTTTAAGGAGGATCAAGGATTAAGGAGTTTCTCTACATTTTCAGGGGGCAATTTTTTTTAAACCTAGGGGGTAAATCACTAAATTTCTGACTTAAGGGAATATTTTAGGAAATCCCC
>JAQIWP010001004.1:0-18087 GCA_034695525.1 Euzetes globulus | reverse complement strand
TCTAGTCTAATCCAACGGTCAAAATTCTCCGCTCGCGAAACAATAACTTCAAAATAAGAAATTTTTTTTCCGGACATCACTGATGAGTCAGGTCACCTCCTATCCCTACAGTGCAATTCCACATCAAATCAAATAATATTTGACCACTTTTTATCTTCATTCTTGTGATCTTCTATTTTGATGTGAAAGTCATTTAAACTCCGATTTATATAAATGTTGTTATCGTTGAGAACCACTTCTCAAAGAATTTGGTCATAAGAAATGCCTCAACTCATACCTTGATTATATAATAAAGTTGCTTTTAGAGACAAAACTATGCTTCTTACAAATCATATTCTATAACTTAAATATAATTTTGCTAAAGAATTTTATTTCCCTGTCTCATTTTTCAAATCAACAAATTACATAACAAATGGAAAACAAATACAGATCTGAAATTGTTTAATGAAATTAAATGAAAATATTTGTAATAAATCTTTTAAAAAAATTGTTCTTTGATAAATATAAGGAGAATAGTAAATTTAATAAATCTGTTGCCTATCAAGTTTTACACAGAATGAAGAACAAAAAACATCATTTTCATATAAAACTATTAGAGCTAATTGATTTAGAATTATCAAAATAAAACATTTCATTTCTAATCATACAAGTTTTATTTGATAAGTCATTTCTACCATTTAAAAGATCTTGAAAGGTTAAATTTTGAATATTATACTTGAATCGACAATTGCTTTTTTGTTAAATTTTCTACAATGAAAATGAGAGATGAAAGAATAATACCTGCTAGATTTAAGAAAAACAAATCGAACAGAATATTTAAGGTTAAATTAGAGAATTCACATAATTCTTGTTTATCGATATGATTGAGATCTCGATTATAACCCAAATGTCTGAACATAACTCGAATCCACAGATCATATAAACCGGACTCTCGAGAGCTTATGATTCTATTCATACAAATAAAATATTCGTCAAATATTAAAATACTAAAATTACATTTAAAATTACATTCTGTTTAAACCATTCTGAATTGCCCTTGATGAGTTCATGTTGATTGGAAGAAACACGGGTAGATCTCCGCCTCCATATTTCGAAACATATAGGCTATCAATTAACTTAGAATTAGGTAGATCATCATCTGTTAAAAGTATTTGATCATCCAAATTAATTGCGTAATTTATTAAGGTTAATTTATTTAATGTTAGGCCACGTGTTCCAGCTTTTAGATGTCTGCGAACATTTGTTCGGAAGGTGTCGTTGTGCATATCCTGTAGTCTGTGAACTACCATTTTAGGCCGAACAGCATCCGATATGTCTGACTTGACATCTTTCACATAAGAATATAAAGTACTTTCCTCGCTAACCATTAGTTGCCATTCATCTAATTTGTGTAAGTCGTCGAATGAATCTATGATTATAATTGGATTTCTGATCATGAAATCCAAAAGGTAGCTGGTGAAAATGATTGACATTAACAGCGAGACTATAATCCACAGTCCAAGAAAGTAATTTGAAACTCTATTGAAGTTTTGTGAAAATGATTGAAATGATTTGCTGAACATTAAAATGAAAAAATTCCAAAAATATTCGTAAAATATTTTCAAGTCATTTGAAATAAATGAAACAATAAATGTGAATAGAAAGAGCAAGCTTAAAATAGATAGCCATACAATAGTGTCGAAGCACTGAAAATAAGTCATTGGAACGATTGAACCAATTCTTGGCTTTGATATAATAGTTCCCATTTCATGAAAATCCAATGTAACTGAAGGCCCGAAGAAAAGACCAATGGCTTCAGCAATTTTATATCTTGCTAGTTGTGCGCTCTGAGCTGGAATCAATACTAAATCTGGTTTTGTTTCGAATACTTCTTCAACTAATTCTTCTTCAGATAGAGGTACAACCTTCACGTTCAAACTGAAATTAAAAATGTTCATGGTTTCACTTGTCAAATAATTTAATTCTATCTTACAAAGCCTTGAGTTGTTTAGCCAGCTCCATTGCCAACATTACGAGAGGGCCACATATCTCATAATCTTTATTCGGACTTTCAAAATGATATTTCTTGGTGAAATACTGGTCAAATCCTGAATAACCCATTCGTGGAAAGAGATAAGGTCTGTCTCTCATCGGTAGAACTTTTATCGTAATATTATTCGACACTTCACTTAATAATATCGATTCGTTTTCATTATAATTGAAACACTGGTTTGCAGACATAGCTCTCCACAATCTCTATTTTCCTAAATTGCCTGGATTTTAGAACTTTTTTATCAATTAATAATGGATCATTACCCTTGGCTTTGATCGTTAAATAAATAAAATGTTTCACTTATATTTATTTTTGTTTAAACGACACAAAATTACAATTAAATCTGCATTAACACTGAATTATTGAAGGACAAGGTTAGTAAATATCTTATTTTATTTTCGTATTTATAAATATGGTTGCTATTATCCTTAACGTAACAGAATACTAAATGAGCAATTGACTAAGAATGAATAATTTTGAAATTCCGTTTAAATTTCTCCCTCTAAAGAATCAATAAACGAAAGTATGAATTGAATGTCAGAATCTTTCATTTGAATGAATTATTCATTTTTAACCCTCAAATGCAATCTAACTAATTAAATCTTCCTCGTCTATAGTTCTCTATTTCATTGTTTATTTAGGGTAGGTATTATGTCTTTATATTTACCATATTAGCTAATAAACTAGAGGAACCAGTAGACAGTGATATGAGGATACTGATTGAGTATACATAGCCTTTAAAAATGAATAAGTTGTTAGAACACTGAACAAATTGAAAATGTATGCAGGATATTGCTTCTTAAATTCAAAAGTATGGCTATTGAAAAATCAATTGTCTAGGGATTAATCTGCTAAAAATCATATAAAATGCAATCCAATTGAGAATCATTTTATAAAATTCATAGGTATTTATAGGAAAGAAATCAAAACAATAAAAGCCGATCTCAGGTCCGGACAAGTATTCCATGAGAGTCATTATTTTGATCTTGTTTTTAAGAGACAATTGTCTCCTAATTGAAAAGGAATAAAGCAGTTTTTTAGGCTTATGTGCAGCTATGGTCAGCGATGTGCACATGTATGCCATTATGAACAATGTTAAAAGACCGACTGTTAGGAAGAGTGCAACCGATAATCGAAGAATTATGTGGTTTTCCGATGAGAATAGAAGATAAAATGATATGTCGGTTACCATTGGATATAAGTAATACCAAATCAATATAATGGACTTTATTTGTCGATTCAATAAATAAGTAGTTTTTGTCAAAAAATAATGCTTTTCAATAGCATTTACCAATAATCGATCCCTAAATTGTGAGCCCTTCTCAAGTGTTTTATTGATTTCTTCAAATTGATATTTGAGATGAAGTGCTATTAGATATAAGAGACCATTCAGACCCCAGACCATAGCCAAGAAATGCTTGTAGAACATATATGTACAGACACTCCAAAACAATATCAATATAAATATTGAACCGTCGTTCGTGTCATAAAATGCAAGGATAGAGGAGAGGGTATAGATCGTGCAGGCAACTAATACCAAAACAAAAAGTGACTTGTTGTAGAACAGTTTAGTTATCAAGGTAATATTAAGAGCAAATTTTCTGGTGTAAGTATAGTTCAGTTCATAAGCTTTGGCACCCGTTTTAATGTAATAGTAGTAATCAAAGACAAAAAATGTGTCAGTCATCTCACAATATTGAAGGTATGTCCCGAATATCATATGATAGGTGACCACAATTGTTAAGTTGAGCACAGATATTATGTTTTGATTACCTATTAGATAGAAACCATTGCAAACCAGTTTGGAAACTGTGATGTCGTCCGATAACAACGATAATAGATATCTCAGACCCACTAATGCGCCGATAATTGTATGGCTGATCGAAATCAGTTGTCTTTTGAGTGATTTGTTACCATAGATGTAATCTTCGAAGGAGTAGGCATTCATCAAATGATTGTTAACTAAAAATTCTTCAAATATTAGTAAACCATTCTTGAGTTGTGAGTTGTTATCGAGGAACTCATTATATCTACCATTCATTTTAACTGAATCTTTATTTTTCTGTAAAATAGAGTATTTTATTTAAGAAATTTAAATAATTGCATTTCAAAATGTAAACCTGGTCAAATCGCCAAACAATATTCAATAAAAGTAAAGAAAAATTAAGAGAACGCTTATTCAATGAACAATCAAATTTTGGTGGTTTTAAAATATTTAAATTGAAAATATTTTAAAAAATAATAAAAACATCGATTCATAATTGATATACTTTGGTATACAATATTTGCTTAAAATAAAAAAAAAGACAAATTTAATTTACTTTCTATTTATTCTGGTTTCTTACAGAATATTAAAATAATGGGCAATGAATAATATGGAATTAGAATTGCCAAAACTTCTAAGATAAATTATTTTTGCATATATAAATTATAATTATAATTAAGTTTATTTTCGAAATTAAGTAATCTAGGTAAATAGCTCTAAATGGGTAATTTAGTATAATAATTATTAATTATTTGTCGTTCTGATTTATTTTCAACATTACAGATCATATTTAATAACTTTTTTTGCTGAATTATTATTTTGTTAAAGAAAATGTTGATCAAGTATCATTTTACAATCATTGAAAAGATTGTTTAGTGAGTAATTTAATTATTTTATTAGCATGCTATAAAGTTGAACAAAAATTCCATTTAATAATCAGTTGTTTAGTGAGAGTAAACATAAACCAAGAAATATGTTCACCTGTATATGGCTGAAATTGAGCAAATTAATATGATCTATTGTTCATTATATTTTTAAAACAAGGTTTCCTCTCCTATAATTATTTTAAGCCATCTTATTATTTGCTTGAGTCAAATAACTAATTATCATTCAAAATTTGTTCCACATCTTGATCATCATAATTGACATAAGAATTTGTACTAAATTATAATTTTAAACTGATATATTTATCAGTCAAAAGAACTGGTTAAGGCCAGCAGTAAAATCGTTTCTAATTTGCCCGACAACTACTAATTCTTAGACGACTACTGATTCTTTGAAATCTTCCGTCGCATGTCTCAGATTCTTATCGCAATTTTATTGAAACTATTTAAATGACAATTCATTAAAAATTTGTCTCACTTTTAACAACAGTCTAAATAATGGCAATTAACTAAAAGCTGTTTAAATTTCGTGATTCATATTATGAAGTCCGAGAAAGCTAAAAATGAGCCAGGTTATGACAATGCCCCTTTTTTATCCAAACTTATATTTTGGTGAGTGATCGAGTTCCGAAAAAATAGTTTGTTCAAATATCGATATCCAGATTAAGTTAGTTTACTTTCAATAACTTATTTTAACTTTGTTTAATGATCAAGGTGGACGGTGCCCTTCTTAAAGAAATATTATGGCAAACCATTCGACGTGAATTCCTGCTATAAATGTCCATTAGATGATAACTGCGATGCGCTTGGTGCTAAACTTGAAAAGTACAGTCTTTAATTTTATTATGGCTATTAATTTAAACACGAATAATTTTTATTAAATCAAATGAATAATAGCTTACTAACAATTAAGTTCAGTTAATTCACAAACATGCTTTTGATTTCAATATGAGAATTTGGTAGAATTATTAAGAGTAGATATCAAATTTATATCTTAGTTATCTTGGAAAGATAATTATAGCTACTTTTTAATTTTATTAGACATAATGTCTACTATTAACTGTAATTGACTTCACGAATGAAAGCAATAATTTTCTAAACATTTATTTTTATTTGTTTTTCTGATTGAATACAAAAATTAAGACAAATTACGGAAAACAATTGAAAATGTCTTATAAATTGAGCCCAAAATTAGAGATAACTTGATATAAAGAACACAATTTTACAGTCAATTAACCGGTTAATGATATAATAGATATTATTTTTGTGAAATAGTAAATTTTGCCTGCTTATCTTCACTTGAAAGACAAGTGGAAAATTACCTCCATTTCATAGTTGATAATTATCATGACGTGCTGTAAACCAGTGCAGTCCTTACCTCTAATTAAATATAAAACACTTGAAAATGTTGTAATAAATCTTAATATTGGGATTCATTTATCAAAGGATCAATGATTGGGAAAATTAAGCCCAAAATCCAAAATATCCGTTATTTCTTTTCTGTCGCTTTGAACTGTTCTTTGAATTTTTCTTCGAATATTTGCCATTTTTACCGCTTTTATAATCAGATTTTCGGTTCTTTTCCTTGTTCTGATACTTTACCTCTCGTTGCTCAGTTTCAGCTAGTGGCTCTGATTCAAACTTAGCAGATCTTTCAACTAGAAAGTCAAATTTTTTTTTAAAGAAACTTGGTGAAATTAAACTTATAATCTAGACTTACCTCGTTCGGAAGCAACTGATTCCGATTTTGTCACCTTAGAAGTTGGATTAAATTCTTTATGAATAGAATCATGTGATGGCTGTTCATCAGCTGCAAAGTCTGTCTCTGATCCTTCATATTTGGCTTTTGGATTGGGCTCCGAATTGTGTCGATTATGTTTCTTGTTGTATGTCTTGCCGTTTGACTTCTTATTTTTGAACTCTTTGCTGTCAGTATTTTCAGAAACGCCTTCATTGTTGGCATACTTTTTGCTAAATTTGTGACCATTGGAATCAGAGGTGTGTCCGAAACGCTTTTCTTTTTTGTTGACTTTTTGTTTAAATCCTTCTTCTGGTTGAGAAGGCTCTTCACTTTCTTTGTTAGCGCCGGTATTTGCTCTGTCTGATCTGTCGGCAGATACTGTTCCCATTGGCTCATTACTGTCCTGAATCTCATCCATTGCTGGCTCATAAGAGGGGACAGTTCGCTCGGACTCAGGCCGATATGAATGTACATAACAGACGAGAAACACTGTTAAGAAAAACTAAACAAACAATTTTCAGAATTTAATTTTAATGAATACTATTTTAAATTCGTTACCAGTTTTGCAAAACTCATTTTTTCCTTCAAAATATCGCACAAAAGCTTTAAAGTACAAGAATTGGTTTCACATGAAACTAACAAATGACATTTTTTTTTTTGAAGAAGCTCAGGACTTATATACCTTACATGTTTTCAGTTATTGACCTTTTAAATTTTTATTTTTAGTTAAAGATTTTTTTGACTGAATTTTGAACTTAAAATAATTACTGACATTCTGTTATCAAAATCTAAACTAATTATTGATTGAGATGAGATAAGATCAAGAATAAGCAAGATGCCTCGGGTTCTATTTGACACCTTTATTAATATTCGAAGAACTTTTAGTTTTCTTTGTTAAAGTTTAATTAGTTGGAAAAAAGTGTATTGGAAATAATATATCACCCTATAATTGTCACCTTTTTCGCAATTTCCTAACACAAAATGGTATCAATACTTGTGATAAAGCGTGAAAAATATCATGTCTGCTTTATCTTGTATCTCATCTTTTATGTCAAAAACTTAATTACATATTTATCAAAACAAACTTGAACTTGAAAGTTTAAAAAAAGTTACTTTTCTTCAAAATATTATTTTAGTTCATCCAGTAGAAAGTTTAAATTTTCAATAATTTTTCAATATTAATCTTAAACAAAATGCAATTTTAATATGTCTAATTGAATAATTTTAATTTAACTAGATTCTATATTACAAATTATGAGTTTTAAAAAATCTTTACAATCGTTGAATTCGACAATAATTTTTAAAATATTTGATATTTTTTATGATTAATTGAAATATAATCTTAGAAATATATTAATCTGATGTAAAAGTGTTGTTATTAACCGATCAGTCCTTTACCGCCTCCACCGCCTGCTTTCTTAGCGAACTTGGCTCCGGCAGCGGCTCCTTTCTTGAAGCCAGCCGCAGCAGCGGCCTTACCACCAGCTGCACCCTTAGCACCTGCTGCAGCAGCAAATCCGGTCTTTCCTGCCTTAGCGCCTAAACATTAAGCAAGGTTAGACTATTGTAAGAATTATTCTCAATGATTTACCTTTCTTGAATCCGGCTGCGCCAGCAGCTCCAGCCTTAGCTGCCTTCTTTCCAGCAGCACCTGCAGCACCACCAGCAGCAAAAGCACCGCCAGCTTTGCCGAATTTAAAGCCTTGGGCCATACCGAATGTTTTGATGGCACCGAACTTCTTGTTATAACCAGCACCTCCTACTTTTCCAAAACTTCCTTTTTTGAATCCCTTTTTGAATGCAGCGGCGGCCGCTCCGGCAGCTCCAGCTTTTCCTCCCTTTTTGAAGCCAGCAGCTCCGGCAGCACCGCCAGCTGCAAAGCCCCCCTTTTTGCCTGCTTTGGCACCGAAGGCAGCACCTCCTTTAGCTCCAGCAGTAGCACCTGCGGCTCCCGCTTTAGCAGCCTTAGCTCCTGCAGCCGCAGCGCCTCCAGCAGCTCCTCCACCAACCTTTGATTCAGCTACAGATAAGTCAAATTCCGAGGCACTACTCTCCATATCATCTTCCAAGCCGTCTGATTCCAACTGTTCCTCGTAGCAAAGGACAGCTGACACAAGAAGTGCAAAAATACACTAAACATAAGAAAAACATAAGAATATTATTTTAAAACTTTTGATTTCTTTACGTACGAATCGGATAAACATTTTAAAGAAAATATATCTAAAGTGAAAACTTGAAATAAATTTTGAAGTTTTAAAGACTTATTTTTAGTTAATGTCTTGAATACAATTGAATTGTGATTTTATATGAATTGGATTTTTTAGCTTTTATACTCTTTTTCAAAAATATTAATTTCTCAGGAATTTTTTTTATTCAATTTAATCATTAATACCTGTGTTTATTCAATGTATCAATTAGTGTGAGCTTGAAAGCAGTGCTCAGTTGAGCCCAAATCCGTTGAGGCTTTGAGTCGGAAAAATAGTCTGCGTTTGAACGGAGACTGCAATGTTTGTAAAGGTTCCGTAAAACACATGAATTGGTGAATGAAAATTTTGTTACTATTTTAATAAACATTTCCTAAAAGAACACAATTATTAGAAAATTGTCTGAAAATATGAAAAATAAGAATTTTGACTATTTTTTGATTTCCTTTCGCATTATGTCTATAATTTGTATCCAAATATTTTCAAGTAAGTTTTAGCCATAATTTGTCAGAACTGACTCGTGATTACCACTGATCTAATCCTTCAAATAACGGATTAGTAGTCATCCGGATAATCATCTGTTGAATGCAATTTTAACATATTTCGACTTTTTCTGACAGATTAATTGAAAATAATTAGAGTCAACGACATTCTTGGAATTAAATATAAATAATCTATTTTAAAATCAATACCTTCTTTAAATAATTTCAATGATAGAGGAAATTGAAGTCAAAAATTTATTTTACTCCTATTTGTTTTGAAAATTTGTTTCAAAACAATTATTTTTCTTCTAGAAACTGGAAAATCGAAGAAAGCAAGCACAAAAATGGTCTTAAAGCAAGTTTATTCCGGGCCTGTTGGAGGACCTTTGGAGCGCACTATGTCTGCATTTCTATCCTCGCAACCTTCGTTGTAAATTAACTTGATATTAGATTAGAATTTATAATTATTTGAGTGACTTTTTTATTCAGCACTGTGTCATACGACTGGCCCTTCCGGTAACGTTAGGACTACTCGTCAGGTTTCTCAACGAATGGAATGAAGACAAGGAAAAAATGAATTCTGAATTCCAATGGATCTCTCCTTTAGCTTATGTCTACTATTGTGCGGCACTCATATGTGTACTGATGGCCATCAATGTCTATTTATCCCATCCCTTCTTCTTTGAGACATATAGAATGGGAATGCAATTAAGAGTTGCCAACACTTACCTCATATACAATAAAGCCCTTAAAATATCGAACGCCGCCCTCCGGACCACTACCGCCGGACAGATCGTCAATCTATTGTCTAATGACGTCAATAGATTTGACATATGTCTGGTCTATGCTTTCTACTTAGTTATTGGTCCCATACAAATGCTGTGCATTATTTGTCTTCTTTGGTACCAAATCGGCATTTCATGTTTGGCCGGAATTGCTCTGATGGCTCTTTACATACCATTCCAAGGACTGATGGGGCACTTGTTTTCTAAACTGAGGAGTAAGTCTTCAATTCTGACCGACGATAGACTGAGAATTATGAGCGAAATAATACCTGCGATGCGTGTCATCAAAATGTATGTGTGGGAGAAGCCGTTCGGAGCACTGGCCGAGTTGGCCAGAGTGCTTGAGATATCGACAATACACAAGTCAATGATTCTCCGGAGTATTAATTTGTCCATATTTTTCATATCTTCCAAATTGATTACATTCTTGTGTCTCATTGTGTTTATCATAACCGGTGGGGAACTGACCCCTGAAAACGTATTCGTTTCCATATCTCTGATCAATCAATTGAGAGATGTTATGACACTATACTTTCCGTACGCCCTCTCATTGGGCGCCGAATCTCTTATATCAATGAAAAGGATTGAAGTAATTATTTGATTCAATTTTAATATTATTTATAATTGAAATTTGATTTAATCGTTTGAATAGAAATTTTTGCTCTTAGAAGAGTTTGAGTCAATTCCTCAAAAGAGTGAATCCCCGGTAAGTTTTACGATAATTTTATTGAAAAACTTTAATAATTTTAAATTTATTTGAATTTATAATTAATTTTTAAAGAAGACAAATGGAAAGTCACCTGAAGTCAAATTTGCGAACGACCCAGTTATTGAACAATCAGATGAAGACAGCGATGAAGAGACCAGGTTCAAGATATCTGTACAAAACGTTTGCGCTGACTTCAAATCTAGCGATGGAATGGTGACTGAAGTTTTAGATAATATATCATTTGATGTTAAGCCCGGAAAGTTGACTGTCATTATTGGTTCTGTGGGTTCAGGAAAGACAGCAGTTTTGATGGCAATACTAAGAGAACTGAAAATCAAGACGGGCTCTATTTCTGTGACCGGCAAATTGGGTTATGCCAGTCAAGAGTCTTGGATTTTTGGCGGCACTGTTAAGGATAATATTCTTTTCGGCAAAAAATTTGATGAACGAAAGTACAAACAGGTCATACATGTGGCCGCTCTCGAAGAAGATCTCAAACAACTGCCGAACGGCGATATGACTACTGTAGGCGATCGTGGCGTCACTCTCAGTGGTGGCCAGAGAGCCAGAGTCAGTTTGGCCAGAACTTTATATAGCAATCCAGACTGCTATTTGTTGGACGACCCCTTGTCTGCTGTGGACTCAGCGGTGGCCAAACATATATTTGAAAAGTGTATTCAGGGCTACTTAAAGAGGAGTTGCGTTGTCTTAGTTACACATCAGTTGCAATTTATCAAAGCCGCTCATCAGATAATTGTCTTAAAGGACGGGAAGTGCTTAGCGATGGGCAGTTATCCTGATCTCTTGAAAGAAGGTTTGGCTTTAAATTCGAATTCAGATTTGAATTAAATTTGTTTTTTGTCCGTTCCTTAGGTATTGATTTAATCAAATTTGCCGGCGATTCAGACTTTTTGCGCGAAGAAGAGCACAAACAGTTCTCTGACTTGAGGCGACGGACATCATCCATATCTGAAATGTTTGGAATGCGTCTCTCAAATGTGTCTTCCCTTCACTCTTACGGAGAGGAGACTTTCGATGAGCTCAAGCCTACAGATCCAGATTCAAATAAAGACGATGGTGAGTATCGCGACAATTCCACTAATAGCACAGATGGAACGTCCGCCAAAATCTATTGGGTTTACCTCAGATCTGGAGCCGGTTTTATAATGTTACCCATTCTGTTGCTGTCCAATATTGTGACACAAGTTGTCTTCACTGGAAGTGATTACTGGCTCTCGCAATGGACTAATTATCACGAGAACAAAGTCTTGAACAAAATCGATGGCAATCATACTCTGGAGAAGAGTTGGATGATTAGTGACGATCAGAACACCAATATTATAATATATAGCTGTCTGGTGGCCGTCCTCTTCATATTTTGCATCATAAGAACTGTCACTTTCTTTACTACTTGTATGAGAGCTTCTGTTAAACTCCATAACAGGCTATTGAAAGCTGTAATAAGAGCGCCGATAGCTTTCTTTGACAAATACCCGATCGGAATGATCCTGAATCGGGTGTCACGTGATTTAGGTATAGATTTAGAAATAGTTATTTGAATTCATAGTTTCATATATTATTTGGATGTTAGGAATAATCGATGACTTACTGCCGCCGACGGCCTTCGATGCCGTAGAGATCCTAATCGACTGTCTGGCCATTTGTATTCTCTGTGTCTTTATTGACAGATGGATTATAATCCCAACTTTGGCACTCCTGGCCTTACTCATACTCATCCGTTACTTCACTTTGGGCACAATTAGACGACTAAAGAAAGTCGAAGGAGTCGCCAGAAGTCCTCTTTTTAGTCACCTGTCCTCAACTCTAAACGGTTTGACAACAATTCGTTCATTCGGTGCTCAGAAAGAGTTTTCAAAAAAGCTGAACGCACTTCAGAACAAACACACAAATGTCTACTTCATGTTCATGACCTGTTCCCGTTGGTTCGGTATAGTTCTGGACGAGATGTGTCTCGTTTATACAATTGCTATCACTGTTTTACTCGTCGCCAATCTCAGTGAACAGACGGGTAGTGCCATTGGACTGACACTATCTCAAGCACTGCTACTGACCAGTACCTTTCAATGGGGTATCCGACAGAGCGCTGAAGTTGAAACACAGATGACATCAGTTGAAAGAGTGGCAGAACTTCACAGAATTGAAAGCGAACAGGAAAATGATGTCAAACCTCCGACCGGTCTGTCTATAAATATTGTCTCTTTTACTTTCAATTAATTGATTTGTTTTACCAAAAGAGTGGCCAAATTCGGGTCAAATAGTTTTGCGCGACGTTTGCCTCCAATATGAGGGCAGCGATACTCCAGTTCTGAATAATTTGAATCTTACCATAAAAGGGGGCGAAACAGTGGGAATTGTTGGCCGTACCGGTGCTGGAAAGTCCTCAATAATTGCCACATTATTTCGAATGACTCCACCCTCTGGTGTAATAGAGATCGATGGCATCGATACTTCATCCTTATGTCTTCAGTATTTAAGGCGAAACCTATCGATTATACCACAGGAGCCGATTCTGTTCACTGAGACTGTCCGCAAAAATCTGGACCCTTTTGGTGAATGTGGCGATGACTTGATTTGGGAAGTCTTGGATAAGGTTCAGCTAAAGGCCACAATTAACACATATCCTCAAAAGTTGGATCAACTGATTTCAGAGAGTGGCGCTAATTTCAGCGTCGGTCAGAAACAGTTGATATGTTTGGCCAGAGCTATACTCAGGAACAATAAGATATTGATCTTAGATGAGGCCACCGCTAATGTTGATCCCAAGTATAAGACAACTAAATTATTAATTTAGATTTGGAATAATTTACTGTATATTCAACAGAACCGATGCCTTAATCCAAGAAACCATTCGGAATGAGTTCAATAAGTGCACAGTCCTCACAATTGCCCATCGATTGCACACAATCATGGATTACGACAAAGTACTTGTTTTAGATGCTGGTCATATCGCACAGTTCGACGCACCGCACAATTTGGTCCAGGATAAGGAGGGCATCTTTGCACAGATGCTTGAAACTACTGGCAAAGCAATGGAGAATAACTTGAAACAGATCGCACTCCAGTCTTATATCAGGAAACTCACGACTAATATGGATTAATTGTTCAAGACATGTTCAAAAAGATTGTATTAACATTATTTCTAATGCCATGTTAATAGAAAATTCAAAAGATTTAGAACTCGTATAAGTGTTAAACATTTAGAAGTTTGCTAAAAAGTTTAGTAATATAATTATCAAGAGCAGTTGATTTTGTTGTTTATTGTTTTATTAAATATTTATACAAATCGTATTAATTTGTTTATTAATAATTTTTCAGTTTTAAATTTGATTAGTATTTATAGTAGGCCTTAAAAAAGGTGGTTTTTCTGTTCCAGAATAAGTCAAGGGTAGTTTTGGACCTATAAAATATTTATCATCCTGAGGAATAGGTGATACATGAGATCTCTCGGTAGAAAATTTCGGTTTTAACCAAGGGTACATATATGGTCGGGCAGAGGCCTCTTTAAGCGGACGAATTGTTGGAAATCGTTTAAAAAAGTCTCTCATTGATATAGTACTCAATTTGGGTAATTTAAACTCTGGTAATTTGCTTCGGGATAATTTCCAACGATTAGCTGTCGTTCGATAATAGGGGTAAACCGTTGTGTCAGTCATCCAAGGGTTAGACGAAGTACCACTCTTGTCAAGTATTTGGTCATTCGGTCCAAAGTTTGGTGTATTTTGATCGGAGGACGGGTCGAGTAATTCTGAGAAATTAATTTCTTTGTTAAATGTAATCTTTGATATTATAGTTGATTCTGTAGATGACTTGTCTACTGGTCTGAAGACATTATGGTTATCATTAAGAAGTAAAGGCATTTCTGTTGTCTGAAAGTTGCTAGGATATCTTGTTCTGCGCCCCTTCCTGGGTGTTGTCGGCTTTAACTCTGTATATGTATTAAATTCAGTAATTGGTCCAAATGTTGACTCTGTGGACGATAGTTCCTCAATGGTTGCAGTTGGAGGAGCCGTTGTTTTCTTCCAAATGAATGACTTAATAGTTGTTTCGTCTGATTTTGTCTCTATTGTGGTATATAGCGTTGTATCTATATCTTGGTCCATTTTTATCGTTTCAGAGACCGTATTTTGATTAGACTCAGTTGTAAATAAAAGTTCTGTAGTTTGGTTTGTCATTTCTGGTAGCCTGGTACTCTTATCGTGTTCTGGCAAAATGGTCACTGAAGTGAGATCTAATTCCTTTATTTGATGAGAACTGTCTTCAGTTATTGTAGTTTTTGTGATTTCAGTTTCCTCTTCTGTTTTATTTTCATAAATTGGATTTTGAATATCAATTGGTTTTAAAGTGATATTGATTTCAATGGGTTCCCAATCAGTCGGTTTCCCTATTCCTGTGTTTTGTAAGCCATTATCTAATTTACTAATTTCAGTCGATTCCGAAGATTCCAAAGATTTAGTAGAATTCTCATCTGATACTAAATCAGTGATATCTGTGACAGTTGATAATAATGCTTGTTCAGTCATTTCCGTTACTTTAAAATCTGAGCTAGTAGTTTTCGATTGCTGTTCTGCTATTTTTTTAGTTGAACTTATTTTTGTCGATTCAGTTAACGTTTGAATTTCTGTGGAAGACTCCGAATGACTGACTATTTCATCATTGGTATTTAAAAGATCTTGGTCAATATTAAATGATGTTGACTCTACTGCAAATGAATTGCTATGAGTTTCTTCTAATGGCTTATCTGTTGAATAATTAGTGTCTACAAAAGATGTTGAACTTGATGTAATTTGATTATTACTTTCGGTTTTGGCCAATTCATCTGGTTCAATTGACATGTCTGACATTTCTGTAGTGCTGTGAACTATCACAGATGATATCTTTTTGGATTTGGGTGTTGAGGGGACATCAGGTAAATCATTCGTCTCTAAACTCTGTTCTGATGTCTTTTCAATATTGAAGATCATATTAATTGAACTCATTTCAGACTGATTTTCAGGTCTTTGTGTTGAACTTGGTATATTTTCAGATGTTGTCCAAAGTGAAATTTCAATTTCCGTCTGATCTGTTTTACCTGTGTCTGATAATTCGATTTGACCCTTGATTTGCTTGTCTTTTGAAGTGGAAGGATCTTTATCATTTATCGCTTCAGTAGAAATTTGGTTTTCAGATTCAACTGAATTCCAAACTAAGGACGACTTTGTTGTCTCTGAAAATTCTGTTGAATCCATTATCTCAATAGAGGTGTGTGCTGTTGAAGATTGTCGATAATCTTGTTTGTTCGAACCATTTATTATCTCTGGTGAAATGGATTCGTGTGTAAACTGAGACGAAGACTTGGAAGTGATTTCCAATTCGGATTCTTTTGAAAATTCTGTGTTGAGTTCTGAAGTGTTTTCAGATAGTTCTGGTTCATATATCAATTCATCGGAAGTTCCTGAAGATTCTTCTGAAATAATTGTCTCATAAGTCGCCTCTTTTGGTATTTCTGATATGTGTTCTGTAAACTCATGAATTTCTGAAGAATCTTCGGGAAACTGGAAAGATGTTTCCGAGTCGACTGTCATCTCTGAGTCAACAACAATTTCCGAGTCTTCAGTTGTTTTTGCTGGATGTTCATAATCTGAAGAAGGCTCGTTTGAAATATCTTGATTTATAGATATCTCTGAATTTGCGGAGGAGTCTGATTCAATAATCTGCTCTAAATCTGTTTGAAAAGGTGGTGGATCTGAGTCCACAACCCCTTCATTTGAAAAATCAGGATTTATGTCAGTCACCGGAACAGATCCCTCATTTGTTTCATTTGTTTCTTCATCTTCTTTTGGTAGATCATTATTTTCTTCTTTATTATTTTCAGATTCATTATTTGTGTCAGGATCAATTAAAACATCACTTTGATTGCCGTTGTTTTCAACAGAGTTACTTTGATCAGCAGTTTCTTGATTTTCGATATTAACATTATTCACATTCTCATTGTTTTCAGTATGCTCTTGATTGTTTTCCTCATGTGAGTTTATCCAGTTGTTTTGTTCGCTTTCTTCTGTAATTGATGTTTGTTCATGGTTTTCAGCTGGAATTGTTGACATTTCTGAATTACCTTGATTATTTGATATATTGTCCAGGCTATTTGCATCATCATTTATAATTTCGCCTTCTATTACCTCTTCATTAATATTCCCATTGTTTCCTTCTATCACTTCTGCTTCCTCTGGAGTTTCATTTATTTCAACGACAGTGTCCGATATTTCTTCTGTTGCATCCATTTCTGAAAATATTGTTGACGACTCACTTTCTATCATCTCATTTGTTTCATTTGAATCATTGCCGAAATCATTATTTTGATCTTCAACAAGCACATTGTTTTCATTTGTTTCATTTTCAATCGTCTCTTTTGATGTCGAATCATCTGTTGCTTCATCGGACGATTGTGAAGAATTTTCTTGATCTTCACTTATGGATTCCTCAGAAACTTCTTCATTAATTGGATTTTCAGATTTCGTTTCCTTATCAGAATTGTCTTCCTTAATTTCTTGACCTTCCTCATTTTCATTTGTCGTAGCTTGGTCATTATTTTGATTTTCTATAGTTTCTAATTGGTCGACAGGAATATTCTCATTATTTTCTTCAATTATAATACTCTCCTCCTCTTCATTGATATTAGGATTCAATTCATTTATATATTCATATTCTGGAGTTTCAGATGAAGTTATCGTTTGATTTTCAATTTCTTCTGAAATGTTTTCAGTTAAAGTAAAAGCCAAATCACTATTGATTTCAGAAACACTTTTAACATCTTCTGTTGGCAATGCATTGGATTCAGTTTCTTCTTCATTTTCGATAATTTCTGATGATATTCCTTCTTCTATTGACTCTTCTGTTTCATGATTGGTCGTAATTGATTCGCTTTCGTTTATTACATCACTTGCTTCTGTATTTTTCTCAAATTCTTCATCTGTTTCCACCACATCTGATACAAAGGGAAGTTTAGTCGCCTCTTCCACCGGAGGATAATTAGAAACGTCTGTAGCTATATGTTCGACGTCTTCTTCCGTCTCGATTATAAGAGAGTTATCAGTTTCGACAGAATTACCAGTAATTTCTTCCGCTCCTTCATTTGAAGGTTCGGTTATGATTTCAGTTTGAATTTCTGTTGGTTTTTCTGTTGGCAGTTCTGTTGATTGTTCTTTTGATTCTTCTATTGGCAGTTCTGTTGTTGGCTCTGTCACCGATTCTGTTAATTGTTCTATTGATTCTTCGGTTGGCGGTTCTGTTGATTCTTCTGTTGGCAGTTCTGTTGTTGGCTCTGTCACCGATTCTGTTGATTCTTCTGTTGATGGCTCTGTTGCCGACTCTGTTAATTCTTCTGCTGGCGGTTCTGTTGATGGCTCTGTTGCCGATTCTGTTGATTCTTCTGTTGATGGCTCTGTTGCCGACTCTGTTAATTCTTCTGCTGGCGGTTCTGTTGATGGC
>JAQIWP010001003.1:0-18088 GCA_034695525.1 Euzetes globulus | reverse complement strand
GATTGTTTATAAGAGACAGCTTTTTCATTACAGTCCCATAGGATCTGCCGGTGCTTCTAAATTGACCAAATTATAACAGATATTGTCTATTACCCGAGTTTTTATATCCGGTTTATACTGTAGTAACAATTGCTTATTACTTGAGAACCTGAGTATTTGTTTAAATAATTCAATAAAAATTACAGTCATTTGAACTCTAGTACTCAATTTAACTTTCCAAGCTGTATTTCCATAAACATTGATAAACAAAATATTCTGATTCAGTTAAAAAATAAAGGTTTCCTCAGCTCTTTTATCTTTTCTTGTCAATTATTTTCTGGAATCTATGATCCAAGTGTCAAAGGTGTGCTTGATCAGCGTTTGGCTACACATTTGACGCACAGGTTCACAATGCGACTCAATCGTTCATATCTAACATTTCCGCAATTTTGTAACAATTTATTTTATTAAAAAGATAATAACAAACAACAGAAATGAGTGCATTGATGATTCTTGGATTATGCTTTGCTGAGTTTGGAGAAAGGAAAGCCAAATTGAGAGCCACTAAGAAATAGGACTGATAAAAATAGATAAGCTGAGAGACATTTTCTACATATATCACATCAATTCATTTTAATATTGGCTGCGACCATAAATATTATCAACTAATCACCATGGACAATATTCATCTTAAAGGTTCAACCTGGGAATAGTGTAATTTGAAAATATTTTCTACCTGGGAATTGTGAATTTAACTTTTGAAAAATTTTAGTATCCATTTAATTAAAGATAAAATGTTAATTGAAAACTATGTAAATTTAATATTTAAAGCAAGTATTCAGTGAATAGTATAAAACTAGAACTCTTTTATTTTTACATAAATCTAATAGATTATCCTTTCTCTATAATATGCTATAATTTTAGAAAATGTAGACTGTAAAATTTTGTCAATTTCAAACCTTCAACAATGAATTTCTTAGTATAAGAAAGTAAGAGAGGGTGAGAAAATTGATATTTCATAGTAAAATTATATACTTCGTTATCATGGTGAAAACGAAAATGACTGGTGATTTCTAAAATTCAAATGAAAAACGATTTCGAAATTTATTTGATTGTTTTAAAGACCAAAAGTTGATAATTGAACTGAAAATTGAAAGCAATGTTTGTATTTCAATATCATTTCAAAATATTTATACGAATTTCAACTGAATGTTAGGATCATTTCTCAAACATTTAAACTCTTTATGTATGTAATCATAAAATCAATTATTGTTTGAGCGGTGATTTAGGATTAGGTTTATTATATGAGGTATTGGTGGCAACTATACGGCTTTAAAAATTAGAGGAACGCCATATATGTTCACTCGTATAAAATGTTTCCTCAATGATAATTCTCACGCTAACCCGCTTACCTGAACCTGTATTACAGACTATAATTTTTAATTTTTTTTTGTTTTCCATACTTATAATGAATTTCTTTACTTTTAGTTTTTTTTGTTTTGAAAAATTGAAATTTTAAATTATTTGATTTATATGTGAAAAAAATGTTTGAATTTTTAGCTTTTTATTTGAAAATTGTGAACTTAATTATAAGAAATGACTGCCAATAATAGTTGATGATATGGTCATTTGCTATCATTCAAAATGAAAAGTACCCGAGTTAAATGCTGGGATACGGATCGGTTATCTGAGTGAACAACTGTTCAATTCATTTGATTGCATGTCTTTTGGTTCCAACATAAAATCAATGCAGAAAAAAGTCTAAATTAAAGAATTGGTCGAACAAACCCATAATCTTTTATGGTATGTGTCTTCAATAGAATTACTCTTCTTATAAAAAATGAACATATTTTTTCATTTGATCAAATATTGGCAAATATTTCATTCAATGGGGATTGAATCTCAAGTTTATATGTTTGGTCGATTCCGTCCTTTTAGACTCAATTAATATTGATTTTAAATATATATATATATATTTTTCTAGTTTTATAAAATTCTAGATTATTGAATGATCACTAAATGATTAATATGGTTTGGTTTATTTGTACTCAAAATTTGAATATTGAAGATATGCTCTTGGTTAGCATGACTGAAACTCGGGAAAATAATATAATATTTGTAACCATCAAAAGAGCTGAAGCAAATTTTCTTGGAATTTCCTGAGCCTATCCCCGATCTATTAATAAGATCCGCAATAAATAAGTCAATTGTATTTGTGTTCCAAAATTAGTGTTTTGTAATATTTACTCAAATGATTTGATAGAAAAGAAAATTGAAATAATGGCTGTAATCGGAGTATTGGGCAGATATCCAATTATTATACTTATGCACTAAATATCTATTATTAAATAACATCTCTATTATTACAGTTTGAAAATAAAGTGTTAAATAAAGAATTCAATCGAAAAAGTTGCTTTCTTTGATTTGATTGGTAAATTTTCAACAAGAATTTGGAAAATTTAAAATTAAATGAAAGTGAATCTAATTTGTAGTCTGTTTTATGTTTAATGTCATTTCTGAATGTCTTATTGAAACTATTTTCTAGACATTGAATTTTCATTTAATTGAAGGGCATTTCAAATGTCTGAATATTTTAAACGAATCCAACATTTTATTTATTTTATTTATCTCTTCTATATTTTTAATTTTTATGATAAATTTTCTAATTTAACCAATGTAATATAGACGATGTAAATCTTTTAAATAAAAATTATTTTTGATTTTTAATTATTTTTAAAAAATTTAATCTATTAAATCTAAAATTGAATTTTAAGAATCTAAGTAATTACAAGAATAGCATTTTTATCGGATAATTGTGAAAGGTTAAACATTCTCAATATTGCAATAACATTCTTCAGAATTCAAAAAGAATATTTAATTTTGTGAAATAAGTACAAAAATTGGAAAAAATTGATATAATGACAGATAAAAAAATGAAAATTATTCAAAAAAGGTTATATTTTTGAGTTGAGAGACAATACTGTTTGTCACAAATAGTCAGAAATTTTTTCATCAAAAGTTCACTTTTCATAAACGAATGTCGTTTTCATCAAAAGAAAAACTTGAAAACTAATGTCTTTTATCGAATGAAATAATTTAGTGTTATTCCCATTGAAGTAAACAAAAGGGAAAGTAGAACATTGCAAATACCATTCAGAAGGTACTGGTGCTCACACATGAACTAAACTCAACTTTTTCTTTTCCTGATAAAAGTGCTGTCGTTCCTGTCGTTCCGCTATTGAATTGCACTGAAAAGTTGCCGCTCAGAAAGAAAAAAATTATCCGCATTTGAAAAAAGAAAGCAACAATTTTTTATCGCTATTTTCACTTAAGTCTTAACCAATGCTTAGGTATTGTAAGTATTGGTGACTTGTTTTGTGTTCGACTGCAAAATCTAGTCATTCGTATCGACGCATGCATTTTCTTCCCTGTTGTTGTTGTTGTTCGTAAAAAATAAGAATAACTACTGACTCGGAACCGACGGCTGACCCAATTGTGATCTGCATATTATTAGCGAATAATTTGATTCGAAATAAATAGAAATATTGAATTTTTGCATAATATTAGACATATTCAAGACTTGTCGTCAACTCATATACTCTTACAATAATAGTTATGAATGCAATCGCATATATAGATCTAAAGAATGTTTAAATGCCTACCAATCATATAATATATTTATATTTCATGCTGGGTGATGGTCAAGGAGTTTATGAATTACTGGAAGAATTAAGGCAAAAAAATTAAATAGAATTCAGTTAAAATTAAAAATAAATTTGATTTTTTGGCCCTTGGCTCTTATCTACGGTTTTGGTTAAATGGTAGACAAGACCACTGTTAATGATATGCCTAAAACTGAAAGTGCATACATTCAAAGAGATTATGATTCAAATTGAATAAAATCTCTTCTCTTCAGTCATTTACAACTGGAATAAAAATATTCTGATATCTGTCTCTTCATTTTTCATTGCAATCTCTTGTCTTTCTGACTGTGCGTTGTCTTAACTGAGTTCATAGCATTGTTGGTATGGGTAATGATAGGGCGCTCCGATTGACACTCATATGGATTGTTTGCAGCGATGCGAAGAGAATTAGCAATTTTATGGTCACCAAAACACGGACTACAGTATCAAAAGCATCGATATCTATGTCGACGGCACTGGCATTCGCTGGTAGTCTTTCTGGATGTGATGCTTTGAGTTTGACTTCGCTCTATACTCTATGTGCTGTGCCAGAGGGTGTGTCGGCAACAGTCACTTCACGTACAGTATCTATGATTTCGTAAAATGTAGTCAATGGTGTTGGAGTCTATGCTAAAAGACATTTGAGGCATAGAGAGGCTCGGATTCACATTTTAGAGCTGACTGAATCATATAATAGTAGGTTTGACTCGAGCTATGCTTCCAGACTTCCATTAGGCATTAGTGCTTCACATCCCCTGCAAAAGGGTTTCATATGTGATGCCCTCCATATAACAACTGACAGAACAGTATATAAGTGAACAGCCAATGCATTACTCTATAGACTACTATTGATGTGCTCTTGTTTTCTACACAAGACTATACAATAACTGACTTTTGCAAACCGATGGCTGATTGAGAGTCGAGTCCTGCACTTCAATAAACATATTGATGATGAAGTGAAATAGTGGAGAGCATAGCACAGCACAAACAAACAGCGCCGAAATCAAGGAAAGGGAGCATCGCTTTATATCAGACCCATAATTTGAACGAAGACGGCGTCTATAGTTTTTTACTTGTTTCTGCTGCAAATGCCTGTCGACCCCCATTCTATACGTTTGTTAGCCTCCCCTCCCATATTCGCTTCTGTCTTTGCAGTTTTCAGGCATATTCTCGTCTCATATACGGTCAGTGAGGCGCCGAACCGGTAAGAATGGGCCATAATTATTACGTTTGTACTTTCTCTCGGGCTCTAAATGTTGAAACTCATGTGAAAGTATACCTTTGCTTCGATTCGCAAACTTTATCATCAAAACCGAATGCCTTCCTCTCAGTCCAATATCATTGCTATTAATAATGTTTTCAGTCATAACTTATAGCTTATACTCAACTCATGGACTTGTTTTCTACAAATTCTGGAAAAAACAGAAAAAGCTGAGAGTCTCTTAACTTATGAATTCTAACTTATGGACACAACTGGTCTGAAGTCATCAATTTATACATTGCATTGCATTCACTAATTATTGAGACTTCAGTTCTAATTCCTTATGTCTTCACAAAGAATTAGTACTTTTAAAGTGCCACTAAAGGAGTTTATGTACAGTTTTTCTTCATTTAATATATAGGAGAGGAATAATTTGAGTTAAGTTTCATTGAAAAGCATTCATATCTGTTCTAAGATTTCGAAACTCTCCAAATGATTAATGATTGTATAATCCATCAAAATTTGAAAGGATTTACATTAAATCATTGCTTTTATCAAAACCATTTTATCGATTTCTCCGAAACAGAAAAAACATAAATTATATACTCTATGCAAATTTCTTTGAGTATATTTTTGAGTAAAAGTTTTTTTTTGGACTTCAATGACTTAATATTAAAAATAAGATGTATTTTACCAAAACTTATCTCTATATAGACTTATAAATCAATGATTTATCTGACATAAAATAATAGGAATAATAAGATTGTACATTCTAATAAATTGAAATGGGTCAAATATTGTTAATTTTCTCTTTTAAATTGTCACTTCCTAATGAGATATTAATTATTGAATTTGATATAAACCTGTTAAATCATTTTGATTATTATTGGATTAGCTGATTAGTAGTCCATATTATTAACGATATTTGGATGTCTTCCAACTCAATCACTCGGTTGGAAAGCCCTTATAATAGAGATTAAAATATTAGCTTTGATTTATTTGGAGTGATTTACTTTCAATGAGTTTCTTATATTCTCATTGTATTGGAAGTCAAGTGTTGTGTTGATTAATGTAACATGGTCAGTTTGAGTGGACCTAAATTGACACTTTTAGGTATACTTGTAATATGTGTATAGATATGTAATACCAGTGTATGTAAACACAGAGAGAATAACTCAAATTCATATAAATTAGAAATTGCATTATTAACGAAGTAGTAATATGTATGCAGAGAATAACCCTGGTCTTTAACGCCTCTGCATGGCACGAATCTTTGTAACTCATAATTGATAAACGTTACATTAATGCCGATTTTTCGTGCAGAGGACTCAGTCCTCTCTGAATAAGTTAATATTATTGAACAAAAGCATTGCTTTTCATCTAAACTTTTTATATGGGTTACAAAATATGCTCAAATATGCTCGTTATGACGAGGCGTCGCTCCGCTTACGTGAATTGGATGTACTCTGAATCAAAATTAATCGCAGTCCCCAGTGAGACATTAGTGCGCCGACAATATCTGAATATAATACACGTGCACAATTGCATTCTCTTTTTTAAGGCTAAAAGTGGTCGGCCTTTGTATAAGTCGACTAAATGAACAAATTATTTTTCTATTTTGAATTTCAGCCCACAATTGAGATACGTTTTGCTAATCTTTCACTTCAGAACTGTTCCTCTATTTCAATGTTAGAGTAGTGTCTGCGCTCTCAAAGTCAACTTTGAGTGATATGATGTGTGATGTGGTCGAAACATATTCGATATTTGTTAAAAAAGGAACCCCAGAGTGTCCGACCCCACCCATCACATGCGCTCGACCAACGTTTAGGGCTTTGCAAAAGTCAATACCACATCGGACTACACGCGCCCTGTTTTCAGCCTTAGATTAACAGCTCTCAAGTCATTCGTTAAATGCGGGATAAAAACTTCAAATTTCCTGCATTTGTAGCAAAAGATGAAATACTAACAAAACAAAGACAATCGCAAACAAAGAAACCAAAGAGTCGGACAGTTAGACTACGGACAGGACTCCGCTCAGACCCAATCATATTTATTGGCAAAAGATGTACAGAAAAATTTAAAAATACTCACTCGTTGTTCAGATGAAGATTTTGTGCTAGAAGTGAACCATTTGTTGATCAAAATATCAATGTATTCGATGCTCTCAGATATGAAGGCAGTGATCAACTAAATTGAAGAACATATTTGCAGATCGAACTCCTATTACCAGATATACCGATGTTATACTGGATGTGCCGGTTGTTGGGCTCAATGCTGACTACGTATTAAGCACTTTGCGCTGCTTTCAGTCCAACTAAATAACAGGTCCCTCACATCAATTGAAGACTTCTTTGAAGAATAATTAACATAATTCGACTCATTTCAGAGCAATTCCATACAATACAACTACAAATTAAAGCAACTCTTATATTAAACCACTGTTATTATAGACACAGAACTCAAATTATAGAACTTTACTCTATGATAATCATTGGTGAGCACATGAGCAGGTTCTGTGTCTGAGCTCACGATTGCACTCACATCAACAAATTGGATATCACTTGATTTCAAACTGATCATTGTCTTAATATCAGACGCTTTCCATTCTATCACAATTGTGATTCAATGTAACCATGGTTGAAATGGTCCACCAATTCAGTGCAGTCATTTTTATCCAACAATTAAGATAATAAAAATGTTTTTATTAGATTCTGTTCAACCAACAGAAGAATACGATTCTTGTTTCTTTAAAATTGTCATCAGGGTCATTGGGTCTTTTGAAAAATTACCTCAATTCGATTTATTTTTTAAAAATCAAGTGACAAAGTTAGTTAATTATCAAGTTTAGCATGCTGCATTATCAACTATCACTCATTAACTCGAATTTATTACTGATTGTCATTTTAAAAGTAAGTTATATTTACGACTTAACTTGAAAAGGATGCATACGAAAAGTGCCCTTAGAGACTTTATTTGATTTGATTTGTGTTAAAAAAAAGTAGATTAGACTAAATTTTATCGGTGAATGACCAAATTTAAGTATCAAAAGTTAGCCTGATGTATTTCTGCTATACTGCTTATTAAAAGATATAGGATTGAAGTCACTAGAGCACTTTCCCTGTTCATTCTTTACAAATAGGAGTAAAATATAAGTTTAAATTAAAATTTTAAACTGTTTGCTTTAATTTTCTAGCTTGAAAACTTTTAATAAGTAATTTTAAAGCAAGATAAATTTTTAATCCTCATGCTTTTCAAATTTTAGACGATTAAAAAATATTTTGCCCTGACATTATAACATAAATAATTATTGATTGATAATCGAATGGTTTGATTTCTCGTAAGATATTGTTAGCAAATATTCGAAAATATTCAGACGTCAGAACTCAGACCTTCCTTTGGATTTATATGATTTTTCATTGACACCAAACATTTCAAAATATACTCCAAATGTTTTGGAATGTATTTTCAAAACTATTTTTTTTATTTGATTGGGTAATCTGATAAGTTTTTCCAACACTTGAACTTCTTTAAAACTGCTGAAAATTTTAGCCTTTTTTCCTAGGGCAATTTTACTAAAATATATAACCTTCATTAGAATGATGAAATTGTTAAACTTATGAACTAAAATTTTTGCAATTACTTAAAATGTCTAGGATACATTACTTTGGAATTTAAAAATATATATATAATAATAATACTAGGAAAATCTTCTACGAGGAAAACTCACGGAGGAATTAAATGTTAATAAATGACTGAAGTTTCAAATGAATGGCAATTTCCAACAAGGTGATATTTATGTGAATAGAATGAATTGTAAAATCCGAAACATTTTATTGAATGTAAATAAATATTTGTCATTTGAAAACATTTAATTTTATTAATGAGTGATAATAATAATAATTTGGATGAACACGAATTTATATTTATATATTTATATATATATATATACATAGAGACAATTTGTTTTGTACAAAAGCATATTTTCAATAGACAATTATTACTAAACATAAATCGCTCGCAACTCATAGATTGGACGCCAGCGCTCACAATGATATGAATAGAGCTCAACGAGTGAGCACTGAGTGACCAGACCTGTCGGAAACGTCGCATCTGAAGAGCTTCCTTCCCGTTAGTCTCGAATCTCAACACTCTTTCCAAAGGTTTTGTGAACAGTCTTTGAATGTATTGTTTGGTATTAGAATTCAATAGAATATAATCGAGTAATTCATTCAACACTGAATCACAGATCAATAATTTGTTATAGAGTTTCAATTTATTACTTATTAATTGGTTATGTGAGCAGTTGTTGGTTCATAGCGGGGTCGTGTTGGTGGTGATACCAAGAGTATTGTGGTATATAACTGTTACTCATGGCCTGAGCCTTAGCCGAACCCATATCCCAAGCAGTTATGGGCGGACTCATTGCTGGTGGACTCACAGCTGTAGCAATAGAAGAATTACTACCGGGCACTGGTGCACCACCCGGGCCCACCGGTAATAGAGGTGGTGGAGGACCGACACTTGGAGGTGAATGAGTTTCTGGCGTCTCGGGAGGTGTTTGAGGTGTAGACGCAGCAGTTGGTGGCCCTAATGATGTGCCCGTATTTCCGGACGAATTACCGCTCTGAGTGTTGCCGCTTTGTTGGCCTCCTGGAGGGGGAGGACCACTACCCGATTGCTGAGCTTTCAGCATCTTCTTATATTTACTTCTTCGGTTTTGGAACCAGATTTTAACCTAAAATATAGATTTGAAATATTCATTACTATTTAGTCATTTAATGAATACTTTCCAATGAACTCATCTTAACTTTAGATTGAATTAAAATGGAAAATCAAATTTTGACGGCATTTGAAAAACTAATTACGAAAGTCTTTGTCAGCTTTTTGTAAAACTTGAATTTGTTTTCAATAATTGTTCAATGATTTGATGATTTATTATTCATAAATTCATTTTTAACGAAAAAGTCAGTTCAGCGCATATTATAATAAATGAAAGTAATTGCATTCTTAACGCTTATTCAGATCAAAGGCTTACTTCAAAATCAAAGCCTTAATTGTTTAAATACAGGTTTTCTTACAGTTTATCAATAAATGTCTAAATATTTGAGACAAAAGTATATAATAAATAAAGGAATGATTCGTTGAATGAGTCGAAACAAATCGAATTTTGCTTTAATTATGAAGAATTTCATATTAATTATCGAATTAATGCTCTCTAAGTGACTATTAATTGTTTAAATAGAGAGCATTAAAAAAACAATTAAATGAAAAAATGTTATATAAATGGTATTACTTATTAATGAATATAATATTATAATTTACTTTTTTGAAAGGTTTTTAAGCTTTGCTAATATTTATGAAGTGTCACATATTAACTTATATCCAAACAATTTTGGTAATCGAGTTCATTCAGTGGCTCTTCATTGTAATGCAATTATAGTGAAAGTGAAGATAAAATCAAAGCTTTTATTCATTTGTTGACAAATTACCTAGTCTATTGTTATTCAAATGATCGGAGGCCTAAAGTCACTAAATTTGAATCATTTCTGTTATTTTTTATGCACAAGTCTTGACTATAGAGGGAATTCTAAACCTGAAAACAAAAAAGTGAAACCGGTATCAGATAGAAGGCCTTACATATATCTATACATCAAAGCTATAGATATGAGCCATACATATATAGCCCTCTCGATATCTGTATAACAAAGATATTGTGATGTTTGAAACCAAGGAAAACATGCTCTGAAATGGGAGGAAACCTGAATCTTATTTTTTACATCGGATAGTAATGATAATGACGACGATGGCGATGATGATGATGATGGCGTCTATAGAAAAGAGCCCTGGGCAATAACACTCGCTTTGCGTTATATTATTTTTGGGCACATGAACACCACTTGCAATAGAAGAACATTAGGCTGTGTTGGAGCACAAGAACACAAGGCTGTTAATGTCTTTTGCTAGCTCTTAATGTACTTTATGACCTTCGGCTCAGCATTTTTGATCAGAACTCACTCACACTCTATCCTAACTTATCATAGATTTTAATCAAGAATATCAATAGTTATTAATATATTCAATAATAATAGTGTTTTAAGGAGACAGCGATAGTGTGTCCACAAACACAGTGCCATTATTTTAAGACTGTTTAATAGTGCAGAACAAATGCGAATACGGTTTACGCACAACAAGGCTATAGAGACAGAGTCACCAAAGAATGACAACTTCCTTTTTTCTTGTGCTAAAAGTGTGGAAAATCCAGTCAGTTATTGTAAACGGCGTATAACAGCAAATAAAAAAAAGAAAGTTTTCTCAACGAAATAATTTCTTAGTATTTTTCAATTTAGTTGAAAATTCATGGCATAAGAGTTTGGCTGAGCTCACAGTTTTCAAAAAAACAATTTCTCCTCCTTTACTAAGGCTAACAATATAACAATACCTGAGCTCGAGAATAGAATCTTTCTTCTTATGCGGCAAAAAAATGTATAAAATTTTATTCAATCGGATATTTTTCTTTATCAAACTTTCTTTGGTATAGACTTCAAGGACATTGTGTTTGATCTTGAGTTGGATTTTACAATTAAAAAGCATTTTCTTGTTGTTGTTCCTCATTCAAAGCACACTCCAAACACATTAAAGGATAAAAAATTCTTTTGAATAAAGCAAAACAAAGACTAACTTATTCTATGCTTACGTATGACATGCAAATAGGCAGCGCTTTCTATAAGTTTGGTATCATTTTTTCGCCAGTTTATAAACTGCAATGAATTCGGGGCGTAAACAGAGCCTCGCAGATGACATTTCCCTTACATTAAAGTTTTTGTGGATCCGTTTGCAAAACACATGGAATACATATAGACTATGAAGAACTGCGTTTGGGATACGACCGGTGTTTCTCTACTCTTGCATACAAACGGATAAATTAATCTATATTAGAGAATATAAATTGTGGCCAAATGTCACAACTATGCCACCGGTGCTTTCAACAGAGCACATACACATTGAAGGTATTGGGCTTAAAATTATTCGACGTTTGGCATACTATCGGTTTCCAATAAAATAGAGAAAAACAGTCAAATGTATTACTCGAATAGAAATATGGATCGAAAAGAAGAGTGTATACAACAAACAGTGGGAAACCCAACATATTTTTTTAGAGCTACTGCTTTACTCGAGAAGTGCCACAATTGTTCTTTAAGTGAACTATGAATTGGTTTTAGCGAAGATACAAATATGTCAGACCAGTGCATGAAATGCCAGTTCTATTGGTTTGCACTCAACATCAAATGGCATGCATTCAGTTCTCGCGTTCATTCTTTTCTCAGTCTTCAATGCTTTTTATGTAAATGTTTTACAATTTTTATTTCGAACTCGAATTCTAAGAATTATTGGAAATAATTTGTTTTTCGATGGCGTGACACAAAACATACACCAATTTATCATTCATTCACGTCATTCATATTCTCAATAAGAACCCGACATTCGATATGATTGAGAATTTAAATTAAATTTGAAAAACATATAAATTTTCACTAAAAACCAATGAATAAAAACTTAATTAAATGATACTAGGGCTTAACGATCCATCTATTAGACAATAAGTTTCTATACTGTTTACTCGGGTAAGTGGATTGATATGAGTGGACGACAGGTTTTGCAGACTTATTCATAGAGGAAAGAATCAGTAGTTTTACTGATCCGAAGTTTGGCAGTGCTCAAGTTTGGCAAGTTCTGGAAGCCCTCAAATTAATCAGGTTGTTATGAAAATAATTATTTTATCACATCTAAAATAAGTGGCGTTTTTAATAATAAAGAAGCAATTAATGGGATAAAGCCTTTCCACACCTCATAGAGCACTTTGGGTAAACTTGGTAATCAACGTTATTGTGAAGCCCGTAATAAAAAGTGAGTATCCCTGCAATTAGCGCCCACAACACTGCTTATTAGATGGGCAGACATAATAGAGAGACGGGATTTAATAAGAAAACATGTTATATGATTACATACATAAATGTTGGAATGAGGTGACGCCTGCCTCACTATCTTAATTCTGGCTTTACTTTAACTATTAATTTCTTTCATATAATTAATTGATTTATCGCTACTTTAAGGGAATGATATGAAAAATTGAAATTAAGTCAATCAATCCTTCAATGAGTTCTAATTATTATTGTTAACTAAATATTGTTTAATTGGATCATCAAAAAACAATTTGTCCACTAATAGGGTCTAATCGCCCCATAGGTGAGAGCTATACTCATTTCTCATCAATATTTAGCCTTATAGTAGGCAACTTATTCTAGTCCATTTAAGAGCTCGTCTTGAATAAATAGTAAACTATTCAAGTTAAGTGTTTGTGTAATTTGTAACAAAAAAAGTACAATAAATTTGTTGGTAAAACATATTACTGTTGTAAATGTGACGACTTGTGACTATTGGCAACTGTTCCCACTGTTAGCTCAGCACTAGTCTAAGTGAAGGAGTGCTGTTTACAGTAAACTTCATATTATCGTTGGGCTAATGTAAAGGTTAATAGATTGACAATTTATGATCACATCGCTAACACTTGAAAGCCTAGCACTCGATCAGTGGGAACACTACTCATTGGAGTATTTGAGAGAACATCTCCAACGCTGTGTACACTAATGAACCCATAAAAGCCTGGCTGTCAGTGATGAGTGTCATTTATGTGCTTTAGCCGATGGGATACCTATTCTTATGGCAGAGCGTCAACAGATTCGTCACTCACTACTACACTGGTAGTACACCAGTTCACCACTGGAGAACTTGTTGCTCACAACTCTTAAGATTTGTTATAGCCTTGAAAGCCGTTCAGAAGAATACCTGCTGTGCCCGAGAAACTGGCAAAACAATGAGCGCACTGTCTATAAGAAGCACCTAAACTATTGTATTCACTCTATTCTAATGTATTGAATGCTTTATTTTCATTTACATACTTTCGCTTTACTTGTTTTAAGCCATTCTTCAGCTCAAACTCATTGAAATAGTGATTGAATAGCGATCTCAACGATAACCCATTTTTGCCTGACTTTACACTCATTTAGAAATGAAAGGGTCTTAATCTTATTTATATAACAAACTATTAAAACAAACAAAAATACAAATTAATCAAAACATTGTGTTTACCTGTGTCTGGGTTAGGCCTAGAGATGCTGCCAGTTCTGCGCGCTCTGGCAGTGCTAAGTATTGAGTTCTTTGAAATCTTCTGTTGAGCTGTTGGAGCTGAAGACTCGAGTATATGGTTCGTGGTTTTCGCATTTTCTTGCCTTTCCCATTGACCCGTAGCGTCTCCTCCAGACCACTCTTATCTATCGAATCAAATATCAAATTAAAACATTTAAAACTAAAACATATCAAAACACCACTCAATCATAAGATACGGAAAACAACAACAAATTTGTTCCGAATATTAGTTAATTATAAATAAGTTTCCTTTTTTGCTTTGGTTTGAAAGGTTTGAAAGTATTTCAATGAAAGACTCGGATTTGTATCGAAATGCAAATATCAGACGACAGTAAATTGAATATTCAATATTGAAATGAATGGTAGTGTTAGCACTGGTGTGGTGTTATCCCAACAGAACAATTTGAGTGTTTGAATTAGACCGACACAAACACCACATTATTTACTCCGATGTTATTGAGTCACGCGATTGATGTTTGTGCCCACAAATCAACTGATTTCAAATACATAATCCGATTGTCTATACATATCATCGCTCATTCAAATCGTTTTAGAATTTTGGGTAAAAATGTGTACATTACTCGAGTTTACGATTAGTTGAACTACTTTTCTAATGGATTGTCTAAACTTAAAATTGGTTTCTCCTTTGAATTAATACTTCAGAGTTTTGAACATTTGTTGACAAAATGGATTACATGAATGACTTGAATTAAATTGAAAGCGATTGTGAAAATTGATTCCTCAATGGGATGATTATGTGCTCATAACTGGCTTTTTCAATAGAATCGGTGTTTGTTTTTAATGGTGAGAATAATTTGCTGGAATCGTCTTAAATACTTGTAGTAATAATAATAATCTTTTGGATAATCAAATTCTTGTGACAATATTATCCTGATTACTGTTTGGGTTAATAGTTGAGTGCATTAATAGAAAAGCTCAAAGCTAAACCTATAATTTTGTGGGTTCGGTCCAATTAGAAGTGAATGCAATTTTGTGCTGCAATTTACTGCTTCCGACACCACCGCATGTCTCATACGTGATCTTCTATTCACTAAATGCTAATAATATAACTCAATCTAATCATTTTCGACTACTTTATCACTATTTCATCCAAATTAAATCAAAACATTATTGCATTCAATGGGACATTAAATCCTAGTTTTGTTGGAAAACAGTTTTTGTTTTTATTACAGTCTATTATCCTATTGAAAGAATTTATGGTCAGAGCTTTCTCTTGTGGTAGTCTGTCTCTTAAAGCGAGAATGGACTGTATAGGATTTGTTAAACTGAATTGCTGAATTTAGAATTAGTTAAAGTAAGTGTATGTATTGATCGGTTGTTCAGCGGTTATAACATGAAAATTGTAAACATACCGTCTCTGGGAGGTGATGGACAGGGAGCACATGAAGTCACGTTCGGTGCATAAGTGCTGAGATATGGGTGTCCGGTGTGATGAGAATATGTGTTATGAAGCGGTGAATTGTTCATTGCGAATGGATATGCACCTAATGATCGCTGCTGTCCGGCGAACGCCTCGTGAGCTGAGTTTTGAGCTGAATATGAGGAGCGGATAGAGCTGTAGGCCTGGTGGTGAGGCATTGCCAGACCAGCTGCAGCCGCCTGCTGTTGGATCTCCATGAACGCCGACTTGTTAGTGACTGCGTCCTGATCCAGACCATCCACTGTACCCGCCATACTCGGGTAAGTGGTCGAGAAGTCGGCAAAGTTCAACGTGATGGCAGATTTTGTCTGAATTTACGATACAATTAGGTTCTAATCGTAAACAAGAGTCGAACAGAACTTTCGGCGCAAACCAAACGAATGATTCACTTAAAGGCAAAGAACACACCTTTGGAGACACTGTTTCCGAAGAAGTATTATTTGTATTTTAACACGAAATTACTCTTCGCTTTAGTAATATTGTCTCTTCTTTGCGATCAACAGCTTTAGACTAACGCAACCGCCTCTCAGCCGACTCGGCCGTAATGAATATGAATACGCGCCGTCACTTAGTCTACACCCGACCTTCTTCTCTGAGCTCTGCCATTGGCTGACAAACTCTATTCAGAAGCCCTTCTCTGCGTTCGAGACAATGCTAGTGAACCACTCCTTCTGCTGTCAATCAACTGCGATGTGAACCTCCCAATGGCCTGCAGGCAACTGCACCTCTCAGGTAGACTCGCCTGAGCTAATGCTTGTGCTGTGCATGCAATACACGCTAACTTTATATCATTGCATCGCCAACACTATCTCTATCGCAAAACTCAATCCTTAATTCTCTACTGAATTAATAAAACAGTCGAATCCCAAACACTTTTTCATTTATTATCAATTCATTCAATAATAATGATTAACACAAACTTCCAAACAATTGTTAAAAGTTTTGACAAAAATCGACTTTAAATCGATTGCAAAGAATTAATTTGTAATTTGAGCGCAAAATCATAGACGAAGAAAAAATAGCAATAAAATTAAGTCAACTGTTTTAGACCGTTAAGACTCGAGGAAATACATGCTTCGGTTACGCAATATTTGTTATGTGTCTCCACTCCAACCGTAAGACTCATTGTTTTATCACATCTGAATCGCACGCGATTTCGGATTTATGTGCCTTCATGTCATTGTCCTTCACTAATGGACATCACTTGGAATTTATGAGTCAATCCAGATATATATATATATAACAAAATAACATATCATTTAATTTTTCATTTAATTATTCTTTCATTAGTTTTGATTAATTTTCATAAATAAATAATTGTTAAGCGTTTAGGAAAACTAATAACACAAATGAATACCAACAAAAAAATGTGAGCAAAATTATGAATATTTTTTCAGAACAGAATAGAATCGAAAATCGGTCGAATTGTCTGATTCGGCGACTCTTCAAGTGTACAATAGTTAGAACAGAGAAGAGATGAACGAAGAAAAGAAATAGGAGGTACTGCTGGCGCCAGCGCTTCGGCTTTGATGGGTTCTGTTTCTGCCTTTTCTCTTATTTTTCCGACAGAAAGTATCTGAAGGCAACGCATCACTACAACCACTACAATAACAAATGGTTTGGCAGCTCTTAATGCCTTCCATCATATACTCGCACTTCTAATCAATCTTTGAGTGACATAATTAGTATTAAGAGACAAACTTTTAGTAACTTATTATTGAATTTCATTTATTGTGTATTTGACTCTTACTTCGACAGAACCGGTCGTATTTTGAGAGACAAAAAGTCAATAAATCGATAATATTTTCAATTTATGTCTGAATTAAGAGTATTTTGAATTAACGATCAGTGAAAGTAGTAGAGAATATATGGGATTCCCTCTGTTGTGTGCTTTACAACAGTAGGCACCTGAATAAGAAAAGCAATTTACAGAATTGCATTATTCTCGGTGCTGACCCGTTCAGTCGCCAATCGTGAATCTTCACTCCCATACATATTGAAACTAAAATCTACAAAACATGTATGTATTGCAGAGATATTAGTTAAAGTTTAAGCACGAAACCAGGCGTCACCGACAGCTACGCCTCCCGATATTTGATCCCTTTCCAGGCGGTCAGTAAAAAATGTTCGTGTATTTTATTTTTGCAATTTTATTACTAGTATTTCATGATTTTTCAGAATAAATTCTTTAATATTAACAAAATGTTTTGATTCATAATCTGTTCGCAAATTCATTAAAAAATTATTTATTTATTTATACATAAAAAGAATAGAAAGTTTGGCTCATATTTTCTCGAGAATCACTTGAATTATGAAAACCTATCAAAAGTTTATTGATACGATTTGCTTCACATTTAATTTATTAGAATATTTAGTTCAGGTTAATTCAAGTATATTTAATAGTCATTTTGAACGCTCGGTTCAGTCCATTTCTATTTGTTAGATACAAGAGAAATCATTTTTCTTGATTTTGTCTGATGAGAATTCGGTCCTTTCTATCATAATAATAAATCTTAGCTAGGAGTTGAGAGAGAGAGAGAGAGAGGGAGGGAGAGAGAGAGAGAGAGAGAGAGAGAGAGA
>JAQIWP010001002.1:0-18089 GCA_034695525.1 Euzetes globulus | reverse complement strand
TTCACTTTGAGTTCTGTATTCACTGAAGAAGGGAGGGAAGAACCCCCGAAATATCTGAAACTTTAAGAAAAAGTCATTTGAGTTGTGAAAAAAGTAAGTGAAATACTTATAATTTAATACAATGTGCTCACACAACTACCAAGATCTAAATAAAATTTTAACAATAATTTAATTGAAGAGCTGTTTAGTCGTTTATCGCAATTTAATTCTGTTGGCAAAGCTGTCATTCAATCAGAATATTTCAAATAAATAGGGATGTTAAATTCATTGAATTTTTTGAATATTTAATCCTTACATCTCTAGAAATAAATGACTGAAATTTAAAACTTTATTTACAAAATGCAGTCAAAGTGTGACTGAAATCAGTGTCTTTTTTCTGGAACTGGTCATAGACTGCAAAATGTGAGCGATTTTAGAGTGAAATCTCTGCGTTTGGTATTGAAGGTAAGTGTTGGCTACCGGTTAGTTACCCAAACCTGTCTATTATGTGAACAGTTTGTCCACAACTAAAGTGGCATTTATCAGAATAATTTTCTAACTTTAGAAATAATTTTCTTGGATTCAATGATGGGCAATGTACCTCGCCCGGGGGGGGGGTAGAATATTTTTCTTTGGGCAAGGGCTATCAAAAATAAAAATTTGTTAAAACCTTAAAAATGGCAAAAATTAAAAAAAATACTGACCAGGTTTCTATTAGAATTTTGAAAATCATAAAAGAATTACGGCATCACTTCGTTCGGTAAAATGGTTGGACTCGACTGAGACCAAAAATCAGAGGGCATTTGGGTTATACCACTCCTTGCGAATCAGTGATTACTATTTAAACGATTAATTGATTAAAATTGAATCGTAAACTACTTTTATTGCTGATTGATTCACATTAAGACATTACACACTTTATTAGTGAATACAATCAAATTTCAATCTTTACAACAAAACTGATAGAAAAATCATTGAATAAATCGGAACTAAAATTATATTTTAAAATTTTGACACTTTTTGTGATATTATAATTCAAAGTTGACTCAAATATTGCATTTCTTCCAATCTACAATCTGCCCTCGATATATTAGAGGTGCTGGGTGCTGGGTGCGGCTACATTTATTGCTTTATATCGAAATTCTATTATAACTTATAATAGAACTTCGATATAACCGACAGTTTTCAGAGATCAAAGTTTTGTTTTGTTTTGTTTTATTAAAGCAATACATGTTATTCAAGAACAATAAAGATGATCAATTATTTTCGACTGTTTAAGAGACCTTGTTCTAATTTCACAGATATTATTCTCTAATTTATTGATTAATTTGAAAAATTGTTCATACAATTGATTTTGGAACATTTCTTTTATATAGGGGTACAGTAATTCTAAACGTGCACTCATTGCCTTTCCCTAACTCATTAATATTATAATACCCATAGAAGCGGTCTGTGCAAGAAGTTTATCCTTTTCGAAATTCCCATGTTCCTTTCTTGAAAATAGACTGTATGCAATTATTGTTCGTCTTTTTAATTTAATTGATTCTGTGATACAATTTATTTATTCAGAGGACCACAAATTGGGGAAAGTATTTATAATAGGGTTGACTTTCCAATACAAAAAAAAATTAACGTTTCCCAAACTTTCAAAGTAAATGGGGTTCTGTTTGACTTTTATTTACCCCTGGAATATGTAGACATTTGGCCTGAAATGACGAATACAGTCAAAGCTCGATACAATCCCTCTCGTAATAGCCCTTATTTCTTTGTTATAGAACCCATTCTAATACATTTGAGTATTCTGTTTGGTTTATGAATTAAGAGCATAGGCAAGAATAAATGTTTGCTTTCTGCTTTATATTGTTCCTCTCTCCAATTTATGCCTGACCGGGGATTGTATAGAGCTTTCACTATGAGTTAAATAAAGGAATGTTTCAATTGAAATGCGTTATCGTTTGACTAAAAACTTTTATAGTTTTAATCAAATTAAAACTCGTTTAAAACGTATCGACTGTTTTATACTAATATTTTTTGGGCAAATCTAACGTTCCCTTAATTCTAAACTAAAGGCTCTTATCTTAAGAACTGATATTTAATGAATTGAATCACATTTGAATCCGAATTATCTGAACTCAAATCCATAAAAGTATATAAATTCTGATTGAGTTATACAAACATATGTTAAGAGAATAGTTTTCGAGTAATAAATATTATGCTTAACTACAACCGTTTAATTGATTAGAGAATAAATATTACTAATTAATAAGTATTAGTATTAGTTATTATATAAGTTTATAAGCGCTTGAGTCAAACGAATCGGAAGAAAGCGAATGCGAACTACAGCCAGACATAGACCGAGACGAACGGCTCGATCGGTGAGAACCGGTCGGAGAACCCCTACGATATGGAATCGGACGCTTTCGAGCACTGGTTAGTAGTCGAGGAGTGTTAGTACTTATTAATGTTTTAGTCATTAATTAAAGGAAATCAAATAAAATTAACAAATAAACCAAATCTAATTAATTTATGATTAAATTAAACAAAATTTTAATCAAATCAATGAAATAATAAATGAAACAAAAGAATGAAAATAAAATAATATTTAATAATCGATTAAATAATACAATGAATGCTAAATAATATTAATGACAAATAATTGGAAAATAATAAAATGATAGAATCGAAAGGGAACTGATTGTCGATCGAAGCCATTAATACCTCGTAATTCTGCGCTTATCTAAAAAACTGGGCGACCCTTTCCTTCGAGGAATTGAAGGACTTCTACTCCGACTTTTAGATCTCGAACTTGATTTTGAAGACTTGGAACTGGATTTCGATGAACTATCAAATCAATAGATTCGATAAAATTATTACAATTATTATCGGAAATACTTACGAATAACTTCTTGAACGAGAGCTTCGTTTAGAACTCTTAGAGTCAGACGAGTGGACAGAACGAGAACGAGATCTGCGAGAATGACTCGAATGTCTGGATCTTTCGTTAGGACTCATTGAGTGATCTCTTTTAGATTCATATCGTCTCTCATCATAACTTTTGGGCACTTCTCTCGTCTTTCTGGAGGCAGACGTTTCATAGACAGCGCTTTTCAAACGCTTTACCCGCGAATCCCTTTCTGAGGAACGACTTGACGAACGTGAATATCGATGTCTTGCAGGAGAGGGTCCTTTTTTGAGACTGAGATCTTTCTTCGAATCTTTAGTTTTGTCCTCATTCCCAGTGTTTGGTTGTCTTTCGAGTGCTGCGGGATTTTGGGCCTCTTTTCGCATTTGTCTTATATTCAGAGCAATCGAATGACTCGTTTTATTGTAATCATCGAAATTATGAGTCGACTCCTAATTAAAGACATCAATTAATTTGAAATCAATGCAAAAACTTATTTTGAGATCTAATAGAAATAAAAGTGTAATAAATTCCTACAGAAATACTTACAAAATGTAAGACATTTCCTCAAAAATGATGCGTAAGTTTCAGATATAATGAGAGGTTTTAACTGATTTGTCAGCAAATAATCATTTTATGCCTAATTCTTACGTGAAATTCAATTTTTTATTTCTACGAAATGCATGAAATGAGGAACAGAACAAAGAAACCCGTAATTAAATTAACCAAAAATTCAAACATTTATAATAATTACCTTTAATTCGGGGTAAGATTTCGGCCGATTCCGGTCCATAAGAGGAGAGGGCGACCGCTTTCGGACTTCTCTTCGCGAACGATCTTTTCGAAGACTATTTTTCGATTTATAATCGGAACTATCAGAAGAATCGCTGCTTTCAGTACCACTACTACTTCCAGAGTCCGAGTTAGAGTCTGAATCAGAACCTGACGACGAATCGCTATGTTTTCTATACTTTCGTGACTTTCGGTCTTTTATTTTACGTTTTTTGTTTTCTTTACTTCTTTTGTCTTTTGATTTACCTTTCTTTTGCTTTTTGGAGCTCTCATCAGAGGAATCACTATTCTCTGAATCAGATTCCGATTCAGAACTCATACGTGAATCTCGTTTTGTATTGGATTCGCGTTTTTTGGACTTTTTATGCTTTTCTTCTTTATTATTCTTAGAAGTCTTTAGTTGCGGTTCAGGCGATGGATCTTTGAGTAAGACATACTTTTTCTGATGAAGTGCCTGCTCGGCAGCCATCGCTTCTTTGGCTTTTCGAGCCGCGTCTAGAGAACTGCCTTCAATAAAGTAAGGACTGATAGCCAGTGCAGCCTTCAGCTGATCATTCTTTTGGTGATTTACTTCTGCCATTTTGTGCGTCTCTTTGACACTGCAGTGAAAAATAGCAAATAATAGCTTAAAATTCATTCATTTCTTATTAATTTGGCAAAAAATATATCGATGATTGAGTAAACCACTTGACATTCAAATTCTTAGATTATTCAGAGCGACAAAGTTACATATTACAAACGAAGAATATTTTCCAAATCAGGAATGCAATAGACAGAAATGACAGACACTTAATTAGTTGAGGGCAGCTTACTGTTTGGATACTGTTCATTTTCAACTAAATAAAACCCACTATTATTGCCCCTACATTTACAGGATTTTCTGGTAAACTGGCTCTATGTCAATTTGGAATACTAGGGGTTTATAACTCCAATTTTAGACAATTATAAACAGGTAACTACAGTCAAGCACAGATAAGTCCGTGTCTATAAGTCAATGTATATATTATGCAGTCTTTGGGTTAATAGTTAATAATCTATGTTATGTGGGCTACAGTTTCGATGAAATTGAATTAATGACCTGATTATATCTTGACAATTAGCAAAAAACCTCCCAAACTACCAAGAATGCGGATCTTTCTTTGTGCAATCTGTGACTCGCCACTGAAATGAATCAGCCGATTATTGCACAGCCGGTGACCCACTAATTATCCTCTTTATTGTGAAAACTATATTTTAATAATTAAGCTCTATCTTACTCGTGGTAAGTGACACGAAAACTGACAATCCCTCAGAATAACATGCGCAAATAGAATCTTAAACTATTTTACTTTGGACTAGTTAAAACAATGCAAAAATATAACTAAGCAAGCAAAACGTTATTCCAATGATAATTAGTTGAATAAAATATTTGAAGGTAAAAATGGTATTTTGTTTGCAAACGAAAGTAACAGTGAATGAGCAGTCTAAAATTAATTAAAGAATCTTGTAAAATACAATAAACTGGAAACTATATTTTAAGTACTCTTCGACATTTGCCACAAATCTGCTCTATATCAATAAGTTTGATCTAGATGTGGATAAAATAGGAGTTGCAGTGACTGAATGAGTTAATCACATGGAAACATACAATTGAATAGAATAGTAATTTGCAATATATTGGCGATAACCCAATGAATGTAAAATTCACTGTCATTTGCAAATATTCTGAGCTTAAGATATTTCGCGCCAATGATTACCAAAGGATGAAAAATGGAATCAAATTCAAGAAACGATTTGAATATAAAAGTTAATGAATCGAATAGAAGTGCAAACTATTGGCAAATGGAATAAATGAGATGCAAAGCCAACACTTCATACCTGACAATACTTTTAACTCTCATTTGAACATTTGTGTCATTATTTGGGTTATTATTGTTAGCAAAATAGTTATTTTGCTGATAAGACTGATTGAAACGTCTATTTTTGTTACGCTTTCGACGCCTTCTTCGGCGATGAGTAGTCTTAAGACCAGTTAATGTATTATGGAATGGCGTTTGAGATACCATTTGATTGAAAACCGGTTGCGTTTGGAATGTGTCGGACGCAGAAGTTGATGGCAATGGTTGAACCGATTGGACATTGGAAGAGAACGGCGGATGACCCGTAGCCGCCAGTAAGAAAGTGTGCAATGAGTTCTGCCAGAACTTCTGAAACTCTCGCATACAATTGGGTGAACACATTATCCATTTACTTATTACTCAATTAATATATTAATTAAATATTAATAGAGAGTACAAACAAAAATTTAAGGAAGACTTGAACTATGATTTGGAAGACTTCGGATTTATTGCGGAAGACTTGTTAAGGCACTGACGAACCATAGGATTGGAATCGCTTTTATCGCATCAACTTTTAGCCAAACATTTATTCAAATGAGAGGCAAAGCATTTGTTCGGAAGACTTTGTTTCTTAAATTAGCATTAATTTTGAATTTAAGTCATTTTGTCGATCGTTTCAATTGAGACAAAAACACAGTTAAGGCGAACAAAAAATTTGCATTTCAATCGATTAATCAGTTTTTCCCTTTCACTTAAGACATTATTTTGTCATTTTCTCAAAACCAATAGAAGTACAGAAGAAATAACAAAATTTTGAATGAATTCTAATTTAATTAAATGACAAAAACAAAACATTGTAAAGGAATGTGAGGAAAGTTGTGCTCTTCTCTTTCCTCCATCTTCTCAGCACTGAATCCAATCCCAGTTCGACCACATCTCTAAAGCTGTGTATCACTTGATATAAAATAGTTTGACTTACGATCTAAAACCTGAGCTCTACTCTAAACTCTATACTGTGTTCTATTGCCTATTCTATGCTACTGAGGGCTAACTGAGAGTTGGCAGCCAAAAGTGCCACAAAAATTGCCTGTTCTATAGTGTGAGCACAGATTCCTTTCGATTGGCTGTGAAATGGGTGCGCAACAAATCAATAACTTAATCCAGACATTAACCGTATTGCCCCACAAACAAAGCTATTTACAATACATTTAAAGATAAACACGTTTTAAATTCATATGATTTAAGTTTTTGAGTAATAATTATCTCATTTGGACACAAACTCAAAATATTAGCCAAAAGTATTGTTTGAAAGAAGTTCCCAAACATTTGACTGAATACCAAAACGATTTATTTGAATTAAAAATAAAAATTGAAGGAAAGTCTGTCTTACTTTTGGGGCAAATTTTCTAAAAGCCATTCAGTCTTTTTACGAACAGAGGTATCCATTTTCTTCATCAGTGATTCTCTGAATTCTTTAACTTTGATTTCAATGTCTTCAGCACTGAATCTAAACAAATATAAGATTTTAAAAAGCTATAGGATATGAAGACCAAAATGTCTTCAGAAAAATCTAATCAATTAAGTTATTTAATATGTGTTTGAAGTCCAACAGTTTCCAAACGTTTGCATAAAACTTCACAAACGTTTTAATCGATAAATAATTTGAAGATATTATTAAATATTTAACTTAACATAAAGTGAATTAAAACGAACGAAAAATATATGTCAGTAGACTTTGATTAAAATGTTTGGTCCAATTTAAAATGGGACTTGCACAACTTTCTAATTCTAATATGTCCTTAAATTCACTTAATTCACTTTTCCTTAATATCAGGGTTTTTTATTTTTTGGGATTTTCAGCTAATCTTTGAGGAAATGTTTTGGGGAAGGGGGGAGAGTGGAAGGGAAGTGCTATAAGGCAGAGGACATACCCCTGTTGTTCCATTTGGTCTTCCATTTCGAGGCATTTCAACTCAATTTGTCGTTTGTTCTGATGCTCTAAAATGTCTTTATTGGGAACTCTATTCAACTCTCTCTCAAGTCGTTTGAAGTCGTCTTCACTCTTGTATTCGACGGGTTTCTTGATTTGTTTGACAAAAGAGAGGTTCCTCTGGACGTAACCATTAGTACCGCTTCCACGAGCCGTTTGCAAACCGATTCCGTTATACATATCTTCAAATTACCGACAATTCGGGCTTTCTTTTAATCAAAACAAAATTATTCAAATAAATTGCAAAAATAGTGGCAAACAAATTGAATGAATGCCTATAATAAGAGACAAACCTTTGATTTGTACTTTAAATACGATTAAAAGCAATTAAAACCAATGAAAATGTGATACAAAACGCAATTAACGTTTAGTTTACAAAATGGGTATAAAATGAGTGAAACTTTGGTCCATATGTTCGGTAATGGCTTTCGTCCAATAATGACGTCAAATATGTCTCACAAAAGCTGTCAATTGGTTTGAAAATTGCAAAAATAAATTAGATTTTATTAATCGATTGGTTTAGCAGATAATACAGTGGTTTGGATGAGCATGTAACTTTCTCTTGATTACCACATAATTCGCTGCAAGTCATTAGTTTGAGGCCATTTGAATGGATTGAATACAAACATATAAATAGTAAAAACATTTACTAAAGTATATAAAATTAATTCGAGGGTCAGAATAGTTGTGTTGGTGGGCGAGACGTTTAGCCTCCATATAACGAACGGCACTATGAAGTACCGCAACTCTAAAAGTTTTTGTGGAACCGTCGATATGAAAGTACACAGAATTAGCAGAGTTTTGAAATTTGAGTCTTTTCTCTGCAATAAGTGAAACATCGTTACCGCTGTGAATACATAGACTGGAATCACAGCATACGGAACGACTGACCCGTCTCTACCGAGAATTCGTTTCCATATATAAAAAGTGTAATGTCTGTTGTCTGCCAACAGGTAGGGATGGGCGTAAGAGAACCTGTTTATCACTCCGGCTATCAAAATGCAGGCACTCATCACTCTTAGTGGATGTCTCACACAAATGGCCACAAATTTTTTCACATTACTCGGTGTGAAAATCCACGGAAACCCAAAAAATGCAACAAAACCCAGAAAATAAGGCAATTGTGCCAAATGTAAGACCGCTTCATGGGATAACCGGTCCCCCAATACTATCCCTAAAGGAAGCAAAAAATGAGTTTATAATTGATTATAATTTCTAATATGAAATTTAAACCTTTATTATAGAAGAGAAACCCAATAAAAGCCATTCCAACCAAAGCATATCCGCCACAAATCATCAATAATTGAGGCGACGCTTGAATTAAAGACTTGACGATTGACTTCTTTCTCGATTTTTCCGGATATCGACTTAAAATCTGTTATAATATGGAGAAAACAATTAAAAATCAGTTAAAATGCAATTTTCAGAAAATCAATAGAAGTGGAAGAATGAGATACCTGTTCGGACAGCGCCTCAAATGTACGCTATTTATAAGTTTTATAATATTTACACAATTAGTTTGAAAACAGAAGAAGTGTGACTACAAGAAGAAAAGCTTACCTGAAGGCCGGAATGTGCCGCTAAGAAGAAGATCCAAACAATGTTTGTCTGTCTGTAGAGCAAAGATATTGCACCGAAGAGTGAGGCCAACCACTCGTAGTTATTCACGTGAAACATATACATCAATAATACGAAGAACAGAGATCCGGGATCTGTATAGTAGAGGAATGAGAAGAAAAACAGTGGTGGAAGTGTTGCCAAAGACACGGACGACAAGAGTAACATAAGCTTGGAAGTTTTCTACAGTGAAGAACACAATTGTTTAAAACTAAAAACTAATTGCAATCAAAGCCAAAAACGAGAAGAATAACAAGAAAACAATGGAAATGAGGTTAAAGGCAGTGGCACTTACCGGTGCGAACCGATGGATCTGAACCGAAATCAAATACATTAAATAACTGTTAGCACAGGTGAAGATGACATTCATCAGTCTTAGAATAAAAAGCGGACAAATCTTCTTTTCGTCGTCTTCGCCGAATGCATACAATTCAGAGAAGGGCTTAAGAAAGCCAAGTGTTGTCAGGTATAGACCCGGAGGTGTTGTTATCTTCGGGTTCCACTAAACATATAATTTAAGGTAAATGATGTGAACGAAAAGGTGGTTGGAAGACATACGTGACTAAAGTTGCCCTTGCAATACCTCTGTGTCTGTTGCACGTGAAATATCTCATCCATGTACGGGTCTGGCAATTGGTCATTGATGAGTATCATCACTGCCAACACCGCAAACCCAAAGGCGAAGGCGATTAAGAATACAATCTTATTGAACATCAGGTCTGTGTTGGCTTTTATGCCTCCGTTTCTCTCCGTTTTAATCATTTGTCAATCTTTTGGTCGCTATCTTTCCACTCATCAGTCATTCAACAGATATTTTTAAAAAGTACTTCTTTTTTGAAGAGTTGTCATAAATGGCTTTGAATACAATTTGAACAAATTTTTATTTTTTCAATTTATAGATGTTTTGAAAGACACGAATAGGATATTATTATTGAGTTGTTAGCTGTCAGACAATATCCACGTGTAATGCTCTCAAAGGCAACGCCTCCCATCTCTTTGCCAACCAATAGCCTCACTCTCCTAATTGCTTAACCAAACTCAACTAAATGAAGTCATTGATATTTTATAACCATTCTAATTAAAAACATACATTAGAAAATTTAAAGATTAAAACCAAATTTAACATGCATCAAATACAAATTTAGTGATTTTTACTACTTTAGCTAAACTATAAAGTACAAAAAAGGTCCTTCAATTTGACATTGCTTATTTTCAAAAACTATTAAACTTTATGTAATTTAACAGAATCAACCAGAAACTATCTTGGGATAAATGTCAAATAATTAGAATTACAACAATGTATTCTCATTTTTACACTGACTTATGAACTCTAACTCAAAACTATCATGCTCATTAGATTGAATTTTTCCAATCGGATTGTGAGCTTAGAATCCGACAGAATTGATATAAACAAACATTCCTCTAATTTGACAAAGTTGGGATCGGACATTGTGCAATGTGAATTTATAGAATGTGAAAATAGACAATGTGATTTCATGAGATTACATTAAAATGATGCTTTATTTAAATTAGACTATAAATGCATCTGAACACTAAAATTGTAAAAGCAAGGTGATTTTACAAAATATTTCCTAATTTTACACTGAATTTTCAACATAAATTTAATGCATCAACCAATTTGTGAAAATACAAGTTGGTATTTCTATTGTTGTTTCCCGAAATCAGTGTGATTGTGTAAATAAACAAATGTTAAATTAACCATAACTTTTAACCCAAGTGCCAAACAGAGTCTGGGTTGGATGGTGAAATTAGACAATATGAAAAGAGGGGAATATACCATTTCAGTAAAACTTATCTTTTGAAGAAATTTAAAAAATATGGAATTTATTTGTTTGTATAATTGGAATAATAAATGGATAATATGTTTGATGTTTAATAATCGGCTGCATTCAAATCGATTTGCAGAAGTTGTCCATCCATTTGATGCCAGTCATTCCAGTCCACGGCTGCGATCTCCTCCTGCCACATTGGCCACAATAAAGGCATTGCTGTTCGTATAACCTGATGTTGTGTCAAATATTCGGAACAGACGACTAAGTAATTGTTGAGTATCTGCTGGTGTGGGTCTGTACTGTCGTATTCCAAGAGTGTTATTAAGAACTTTCTGTAAAATCGTGACTGGACTCGAAAATCGTCGACTAGGGCTGACATAATGGAGAGGCCGACCGCCAAATGTATTGATATGAATTCCTCGGAATTGGGATATAGATTTTTGAGTCCTCCGATTCTGTTGATCTCATTTAACCAATCGGAGACAATCTTCTTATACAAATCTCTGTAAATTTCTTTAATCATTCGTTTTGTGCTTGAAATTAAATTCGAAATTTTGTTTAACTCGTCATCGAATGTGATGTAAAGGGTTTCAATTCGTTGAACAGATCGGAGACACGTTTCCATTGTGCGAAATATGGGAACCCATCCCGGTTTGCACATCGAATAACAAATACGCTTCTTCACAAGGGATGCCATTTGCAGGGAATGTACTTTTCTCAAGAAAATTACCATTGAAGTCAAAAGCATATAACAGTCGGCTTTTACTAAATATTGAACCAAAACATCTAAAACTTCCAAATGAAAGTCATATGTTTGGGATATACTATGAATTGAAGGCAAAATGTAAGTCTCATAGATATCTTCGGATTGCTTTGATATGTCTTCCAGTCCTGTCCGGAGTGAGTCTAAAACTTTTCTGAATTTAAACTTATTGTTTCCGTCATTTCTCCACCAAAAGTATAGTCTTTGGTATTGAAAATAAGCGGAGGCAATATTGTGGGCGTATTGTGGCGACTGATTTACTTCGTGGTCAGCTCTCCCCCAAAAGTTTTCATAAAATTCATCAAAGCTTTGTTCGATGTCTCCATTGATTTCAAAAAGCCTTAAATTCGGGACATCTTTTCTGAGCGTTTGTTCTAAAAGTTGGAACTTCCAAATGAAGTTGAATTCAGTGGATGTCTGTTCGGGTCTCAATTTGATCTTAGCCTTCATCAGAATCAAAGAGTTAATACAATCACTTTGAATGCCCGATGCAATGGAATAGTGTTTAAGTGTGAAAAAAACTGATAAAACATCTTTCATTTGTTTTAAATTTCTTTGACTAATCATATTTTCATCAAATTTGAAATCAAATTCTGATTGATCAGCAAAAGCATTGAAGTCTGTGTCAAGGGTTTTGAAACACTGGAATAGATCTAATCGAGAGGGAAAGGTTGTCGCCAAAGGAAGGTGTGGTTCCACTATTCGAATGAATTTGTGAATCGATACGAAAGTGGAAAGAAAGTCATTGTATATGACTCTGACATTAAATGGATTGTCATTCGGTCCCATCTTTTGAATATGATTTCTGATTGCCTTAATACTTGGATCAGAAGATAAGTGCCAATATTCATAGTCTTCGGTAAAGAGAAAGTCATAATTTGGTATTTTGTGTGCAATCCGTTGGTCGTAACCCAGTTTCAGATAAATTCTATATTTTCTGCGACTTGTTTTATCCAATTCTTTGTACCACTTCCTAATATTATCTTTATTGACTAATGTAGATCTGGTGGAGACCCACACATGTAGTTCCGAATATAAACGGTAAAAACTACAAATAGTTTCGATACAGACTTCAGAAAAAGGATTTACATCTGTTTGAAGCCATAGTTGTGCCAAATGTATCTCATTTCTTATCAGATTATATGTTAGACCATTTAAAACCGATGGGTTCGGAAAACTGGCCTCATATTGATCTTTGAACTTTTTTATTCTCAGATAGAAATTCTGATTCATAACAGTCCTATAATCATTGGCACAGTTTATTAGTCGAAGTACTGGCGTCAGAGGAATGATTTGATTTGATTGAAGGTTAAGCCCAGCCTCATATGCACAGAATGTTGATGCAAATAAGTATATGTCGGCTACATTTGTCCGATTGTTCAGGTACAACTGATTGTTTTGAACCAGAAGGAAGCGGTAGATGGGATTGTAGTAAAAGAAGGAGTTCCAATTGCACCATTCACTGCACAGACAAACGAGATCATTGAAATTGTCTGTGAATCTGAATCCTATTTGCAAATCATTGAATTTAACGTCTTGTTTGAGAAGAGTTTTAATTGTTGAATAATCATTGGCAGCGACTAATGACTCAATTCTGTGCAATAAATTTTGAGCTGTGGGGGGAACCGACCAAAAAGCTTTATCTGTGTTTGGTTCCAGACTTTTGCGAATATAAGTAATTTTGTGTTTACGACCATCGCGTCGATGAGTGCGTCCCACAATCGGTCTCATTCTATAATGACTTAGTCTTTCTCTAATCATATAAATAATTGAATGCAAATGAAATTTAGAGGCCATCCTATGGTCTGTTTTGTCGATCATTTTAAAATTAATCTTAATTAAAAGTCGGACACCTCTTCCAAAATAAAACCAGTCCTCGAATCCTTCAGAAGGTATTTGGTCATATCCGATAGAAAACTGTTTCAATTGACTCCAAGACCACTTCCAGTTGTCGGCCTCCAATAAAATGACAATATCTGTCTTACGTCTTCGATAGTTCTTCAAATCACTAAAAAGCATAGCTTCGGAGTATTGAACATTAGTCTGAAGGTCTCGACTTGTATTCAACGCAAACCATTTTGATGGTAAAAAGCCGTTGATGACCATTATCCTTGGATTAGTCACTAGTCTTCTTCCTCTAAACAATTTGACGCCAATTGTCATTTGAATTTTTTGTGATTCCAAAGACTTGATTTCATTTTGAACCATAGTTTGGTCGAACTCCTGAACGCCATAAAGATTTTTCATTACATTCATGTATTCGGCAAACTTTTGCTGATAGAGTTGAGGACAGATTCGCTCATATTCTCCGAAGGAGAGCAGAAATATTCTCAAAGCTCTGGACAGAGCTATAGTACTGTCGTAGTTGTGATCTACTACTTGGTCTGTTCTAAATTCTAAAAACTGAGGTTCGGCTACTGTTTGTGGGGCTGACATCTTAAAAGTAGATTTGCATGAATTGGTTCAATCAAATAGCACTTCACTTGAATTGTTAAATTGGATTTGAAAAGATGTTTGAGATAAGTCTCGCGCTTACTTTCATTCTAGAATGACATTCATTTCAAATAACTAACATCACACAATTTCATCCAAGGAGTTGTTCACCAAGAATTAATTGAATTGAATGATGAACCTATTACTTACTTCAAGTATTATTTTTAATCAAGTAGAAATTTGGAAACAATCAATAATTCATATTTTCTTTTGTTTCAGTCCTTTTGTTGTCTTCCATTTCATCGATTAGCTGTCAATCAATACATTTCTGTCAGGCATTGAAAGACAATAATTGGAAAATAGATTACTCTTTGAATGTTCCGAACGGAACGTTTAGCAGGAAATTCATTATAATTAAGCAGAACTACTGGGAACTGGAATACAATCCAATGTCAAATCGCAGGAAACGTCAAGATATTGATATGAAAACACCTTTCATAAAAGGACCTGTCTCGTTGAAAAACGTTTGGAGCAAACAAACCGATTGGTTGGCCGGTGATTATCAATTGGCGTTTGCGGTCAGAAATGGAAATCCTTCCCAAAGTGATTGGGCGAAAACTGTTTTAGCTCTGGTCAATGTATACCTTTTCACTCTTTCTTCAATTCAATACTAAATTTTGAATTACTTTCAGACAAAGACTCAGATATTTGATTGGAGTCTATTTGATCGCAACTTTGGTGACCTTAAAGAGGGCTCCAAAAAACAGAGTACGGCCACAAACTTCGGGGGCTTTAAGCCTCAGGTCTCTTATACGATGTTTTCGCGACAAGAACAAAATTCTATCGTCTTTATTGAACAACTTTTCACTGGAAAAGACTCCCCGAAATTCATATCAATAATCCAGGCCTACAACACAACTGATGCTTCTAAAGGGTTTGAGAATGAGACCAATGATCCAGGGTTGGGTTCAGAAGTCAATAGGAAAATACCTGAAGCCATTAACATAACCTCTATGTTCTATAAAATCAAAGGCATGTTTGGCGTTCAAACCGAATTCAACAAAACATTGAAGAACAGCACCATTTACCTCATCGAATATTGTGGGCCATCGTTCAAAATGGGCCCTGGTGGTCAGCCTATTTGCAATGCCACCATCACTTATAACTACTGCATTGCAGATGAATCAGACGAAAATCCGATTCAAGAACTCACTAAGGTTGGTATCAGTTCTTTGAGAACTTATATTTGAAAATCTAATGTCAGTGCCATCCGGCGGGAGTGGATAAGCACCAACTCGCCGATTGTTCTAATCCCGAAGTCTGGAAAGCAACTACAGTGGTTCCAGATTTGCCTATTTCTGCTCAGTCTGTTTATGAATCTAATAGTGACGCAAACTCTACCAAAAGTGAGCCCATTGCTACCACTGAAGTTCCTTCTGAGGCCGCATCTGAAGACAAAAGCAGTGGTTTTCTCTGGATTCTCATTATTATCATTGTGATCATAATAATTTTCATTATTGTGGTCGTATTTCTGCTTTGTTGCAGAGGTAAAGCCAAAGGAGGCCAACCAAATGGTGAGTCATTTTCTTCAGTTCATTCTATTAATTAAATAAAATCATGAATAAAGAGGGAGAGCCACAGTCATCAGCCCCATTGGCCTCATCTATGGGATCAGCCCGCAGTGAAGATGTTCGCTCTAAAACAGGCGGACCAAAAGATGCATCCAAAGCGACCAGTCTATCGAAAAAAGCACCGGATAAAACAAGTTAGTCAAAACTTAACAAGTCTTTAAATTTCAATTGATTATTTTATGGATTACAGAAAAGGGTGATTCGTTGGCAGTGCCCAGTGTTAGAAGTTCTATCAAATAACCACATTTTATTACAGGATTCTCATTACTTGAGTTGAACTTTTAATCCATACTTTTAATCTTTTTCTCTAAATTTTTTCATTTATTTATATATTCAAAGATTAAAATAATTTTTATTAATTACAATGAGTTATATGAATAACTTTATGAATAAATAATTGTAATTCTATTTTTAACTTATGGAAAAGTAAAGAAGAAATTAATTTAAGAATTTTATCCTGATATTATCCTGGTATTCAAAACATTGCTCATCAAAAGTATTGACGACTTTTAAAAATCATATGTGCTAGCAATTGGTTAAGAATGCAGATAGTCAAGCTATTTACAATTAATATCACTGAAGATTGTCAAGTAAGATAATAAAAGCTCTTGATAATAGTTCCTGACTGTCAGACTGGTAAAAAATCAAGCCTTTTGATTGTCTCTATCTATTTATCCAAAGTTAGCGTAATTTCTGAATTAAGAAACAAATCTTATTGAAAATATATTGAAAATAGAAAAGTTATAGAAAAAACTGAGGAAAGTATAATTGAATATTAGTCGGTCAGTATTTCTGCGAAATTCTGATTATACAATCCCTTAATTGAAATTTAGAGCACATGTGATATAACACTAGTCAGTGATATCAACATAAATACAAAACGTTATTTAATAAAAACTAAATTAAAAGTTAAATACATTGAAATTAAGTGATTAAAAGTATTTTTTATGAAATAATATGAATAGAAAAAAGTTTGGGGAACGCATTGCTATCACATCACAAGTGAAATCATTAATTTTATCGAAATATGAAGAGCTCAAAGCCAGCTCAACACTAACAAAGGGGGCAATAACTAAAGAAATTTGTGATACTTTTAAATTGAGACCAACATCATTTTATAAAATTTTAGACTGGTCCGTTGTCGCCAAAGCGCAAGAAGAATAGGCGACTAAAATATACTTTTTGTGATCAAGATTATGACATTTTAGACAATATTATTCATCAAATGCTCAAATTAGGACATTCCACATATTTTATGAACATTTATAAAAATGTTAAGGAAATATCCGACAGTGACTTATCGTTCTCTAACTGTAAAAGAAATACTTTCCTCAAAATAATGAGACAAATGGGTTACAAATACTCGAAAACAAAGGAATTAATAAGAAATCAATTAGTTAACTCAAAATGAATTCAAAGCAAAATAAAAATATTTAATTAAGAAAAAACACATTGAGGCAAAATATCCGTGTGCATTGTTTGTATGGGTCGATGAAACTTTTGCGCACACAAATTTCGTATCAAATCATATTCTTCAACCAATCGATCAAAACAAAAAAGTCCGAATTAATAAAACAATAAGAAAGGGTCGCCGATTTTCAATCATTAACGCCGGAAGTGTTGAAGGATTTGTAAACAACGCGGAACTAATTGTCTTTGACTCAGAAATTAATTCAGAAATTTTTCAAACTTGGATTTCTCAACAATTATTACCGAATATACCCCCTAATAGTGTTGTCGTACTTGATAACGCGTCTATTCATAGCAAACAATACAATCGAACCCCGACTATGATTACCCTTAAGAATGATATGCAAAATTATTGTAATTTTAATGAGATTCCATTTGATTATGGAAAGACCCGAAAGCAATTGATTGACAGAATTAAACTATATCCTAAAGACAACCAATATTTGGTAGATATTATTTAAAGTTTAAATTGTCATCCCCTTAGACTTCTCCCTTACTGTTGTCATCTAAACCCAGTTGAGAAAATTTGGAATACTTGGACATTTTTATTCAAATCAAAGAATCTTCAAATGAGTTCTAAAAAATTTCCAAAATTTATGTCTGATTGTTTTAAAAAGATAACATCTAGTCAATGGCAGAGCACAATCCATTCTGTAGTCCGCGTTATTAACTTATGCGAGCAATTTGAAAATAAACTAGTACATTGAAAAGGTAATGTCGCGAGCCATAAGGAAGCCGTTTTTGTCAATCTTCAAACACTTACCGTTTTCGAGTTATAGAACTTTCAATTTTTTTGAAAATTTTTGGGGTCTCAATTTTTGTAAGCCGTGCCAAGAAACCACAGTCCCCTACTTGTAAAATGAGTCTATATGCCCGAAAATTGAGCTAGAGTGCGAAATTCT